>CM034300.1:65048267-65183140 GCA_019925795.1 Dendrobium chrysotoxum | reverse complement strand
CATATAAAACTACATTTATAGAAATTTTAATCAAGCATTAAGATCAATCACACCTAGCCTTGTCCTTAACATGTTAATTATGTCAAAGGCTAAGGGTTTTGTGAAAATATCTACAATCTGATCTTTAGTAGCGACATGATGTAGTTTAATTTCCCTTTCACTACATAATCTCTTATAAAATGATGCATTATGTCAGTATGCTTGGTTCTAGAATATTGTATCAGATTCTTTGAAATACAAATGGCACTAGTGTTATCACAAAAGATTGGTATGGTGCTAATTGAAAAACCCAAATCATCCATTTATTATTTTAACCAAAGCACCTGTGCAACGCAACTCCCTAAGGCAATATATTCTGCTTCAGCTGTAGAAAGTGCTACTGAATTTTGTTTTCTACTGGACCAAGATACTAATGAATTCAGATGAATTGACAAGTCCTAAAAGTACTTTTCTTATCCACCTACAGCCTACAAAATCAGAATCTGAGTATCCTATTATTTCAAAAGAAGAGCAATTCTTAGGATACTAAATTCCTAAATTTTGAGTTCCCAGAAGATATCTTAGATCTTTTCACTACTGTCAAATGTGATTCTTTTGGATCAGCTGGAATCTAGCACATAAGCAAAACTAAACATAATGTCAGGTCTGCTAGCAGTCAAATAAAGCAAAGATCCAATTATACCTCTAAACTTCTTTTGATCAACAGATTTTCCCTTAGGATCCGTATCTAACAGTACTGAGGAATCATGGGTGTATTTACTGGTTTAGTATTACCATTCTTACTTTTTGAGAATATCCTTAACATATTTAGATTGATAAAGAAAAGTTCCTTCCTCATTTTGCTTTATGCTAAATCCAAGAAAATAACTTAAATTACCCATCAAACTCATCTCAAATTCACTACTCATTATTTTTGAAAATTCATCACATAAAGCTTTATCAGTTGATCCAAAAATGATATCATCCACATATATTTGTACAATGAGTATTTCATTTTCAATTCTTTTCAAAAATAGAGTGGTGTCCACACTTCTTTAACAAATGATCCGTTTAATAAGAAAGTGCTTAAACCTCTCATACCATGCTCTAGGTGCCTGTTTTAATCCATATAATGCCTTTTTGAATTTGAAAATATGATTAGGATATTTAGAATTTTCAAAACTAGAAGGTTGCTCAATATAAACATCCTCTTATATCACCCATTCAGAAAGGCAGTTTTGACATCCATCTGATACAATTTAAAATCTTTAAAACAGGAAAAAGCTAACAAAATCTTATTGTTTCAAGTCTTGCTACAGGGAAAATGTCTCCTCAAAATCAATTCTTCAATTTGATTATACCCCTTAGCTACTAATCTAGCCTTATTTCTCACAACTACTCCTGAATTATTCATCTTATTTTTGAACACTCACTTAATCCTAACTACACTTTGATCTTTTGGCCTATCAATTAACTCCCAAATATTATTTCTCTAGAATTGATTCAACTCCTCTTGCATGGCCAAAATCCAAAATTTATCCAAAAGTGCTTGTTCTATGTTCGTGGGTTCTATCATTTAAATAAATGCTGAATGATTCACTTCTTTCCTCAAACCATGCCTAGTTCTAACTCCTTCACTTGGTTCTCCTAAAATAAAATCAACTCTTTAGGATGACTCCTTACAAATTTCCATTCTCTAGGCAATTGGTTTTCCTCTTCTTTTTCAACCCTTTCTTCAACTTTTTGATCTTCAAGTTTTTGGGTTACTACCTCAATCTCATCTTTATCTAACTTAGACCCTTTACTATCATAAGATTCATAAAAAAATAACATGTGTGATCTCTTCAACTACCAATGTTTCTTATTAAAAACTTTATAGGATTTTCCAACACTTGAATATCCTAGAAAGATTCCTTCATCTGATTTAGGATAAAATTTTTTTAGAAGAGTTTTATCATTATTATGTATGAACATTTTACATCCAAAAATATATAGATGCGAGAGATTGGGACTTCTACCTTTAAGAAGTTCATAGGGTGTCTTATTCAATTTAGACCTTATGTACACCCTATTCAACACATAACATGCTGTACTAAATGCTTCAGCCCAAATATTTAGGAAGTGAATATTCTGCCAATATGGCCCTAGCAGTTTCTACTAATGTCCTATTCTTTCTTTTTACAACTCCATTCTGTTGAGGTGTCCTAGGAGCTAAGAAGTTATTTTCAATTCTAAGAGATTTGCAAAAATCATTAAACATTTCATTTTCAAATTCTCCCCCGTGATCACTTTGGATAATAACTATTTCAAAACCAAGTTTCCTCTAAATCCAAGTGACAAAATCTCTAAACTCTTCAAATGATTCACTCTTATAATTCAAAAATCTAATCTAGGTGAATCTAGTATAGTCATCCATAATAACATTCCCAAATCTTTTTCCTCCTAAACTTAAGGTACTAACAGGTCCAAATAAATTCATGTGAAGAATTTTTAAGGGCTTGCTAGTCCTAATTTTCTTGATCGAATTGAAAGAGGATCTCACTTATTTTCTAGTTGACATTCATCACACAAGTGATCTTTAGTGAAGTCTAATTTGGGTACTCCTCTAACTAGTTACTTTTGAGTGATTTTCCTAAGATTTTTTATACTAGCATGACAAAGCCTTCTATGCCACAACCATGATTCATCAGATACAGTTTTTAAACACAAGGCACTAGAAGGTTTAACAGAATTAAAATCTAGCATGTAAATATTATTAACCCTATCACCATTCAAAATAACAGTTCCATTTAGACTAATAACATAACTTGTAGGTAAAATTTTATATGATAGCCCTTATCACACAATTGACTAATACTCAACAGATTGTGTTTCAAACCTTCAATCAACAGTACATTCTCAATCACAAAGTTTTTTGAATTTCCAATTATACCTGTACCTACCACTCTCTTGGTGGTATTATCTCCAAGTGTCACCTTGCCTCCATTCCTAACTTCCAGTGATATAAATTGATTCGTATCTCCAGTCATATGCTTTGAGCAACGGCTGTCCAGGTACCAAGTACTCTCACGAGGTATTGTGTGAGAGCGTTCCTATAAAATGATCAAACGTTAGTCTTGGGAACCCAAACAAGTTTGGGTTCACCTCTTGACAATTTTAAACCAGATGCATGTGTGATATGCTGTGATTTATACACCTTAGGTCTCCACACTAAATGTGTTCTATATTTAATTATATAGGTGTGGGAAATATGTCCTAAACTACCACAAGAAAAATACTTTATCCCTGGAAAGGGATTCACCAACCTATTCTTCCTGAAATTTTTTTTCTTAGATCTTGAATTAGTGATGTTGTGGTAGGTTTCATGAAAGTCTTCCAATTTAGGTGGGTTTTTATTTTCCTTAAGTGCTTTTACCTGAACTTTAAGATATGCATTAACACTTTCTAGAATTGAATTATCAATTTTCAACTTATGCTCTCTAGAATCCGACTCATCCATAAAATCTTAAAATCATTTTCAAGTTCAGCGTGAGATAATTTTAAAAGATTATGCTGTTTGTTTAAATCATCAAACTCATCCAACAAAGTCATGTGGTTGCTATCAATTAATTCATGGTCTTTCCTAAGGATCTCATTTTCATTCTGCAGCTCTAAAAATTATAAATTCAACTTAGCGTGTAATTTCTTAAGTTTCCTATATGCAGAGTGTATGCGTTAAGAAACTTTGAATAATTCTTCATAGCTTAAATCACATACCTCATCCTCATCCAAATGGTTGAGATTGTCAGCCATTAAGCACAAATTTGTAACTTCCTCTTCTGGTGCTGTTTCTGATGAATCTGAAGCTGAGTCTGCCCAGAAAGCTCGTTGTATTCTCTTATTACCCCTTCTGTCCTTTGGTTTCTCCTCGGCCTTATCCTTGCTAGGATTTTCTTTGAGATTGGGGCACTTTGACTTGATGTGTCCTGGCTTCCTGCACTCATAATAAATGACTTTATTAGAAGCCTTAACATTCTTCTAAAAATTTCTTTTGTTCCAATGCTGATGTCTTCTCTGCTTCCTTTTTAGGAAACATCTAAATTGCCTCATCATTAGGGCAATATCCTCTTCGTCCTCAGGTAGTGACTGATCACTTTCAGAGTCATCCACCTTTAAAGTAATGTTCTTCTCCTTTCGCTTCTCACCTACATCAATCTGCCTTTGAGTCACTGATTTCTCGTAAGCAATTAGTGATCCATGAAGATTGTCAATAGAATAAACGTTCAAATCTTTAGATTCTGTTATTGCAGTTATCTTTGCATCATATGCAGTAGATAAACAACGTAATATCTTGTTAACTTTCTCTGTATTTGTCAACTCCCTACCTAAAGTATGCAATGAAGTGACTATATGTGTAAAATGAGTGTACATTTCAGAGATTGATTCATTCTATTTCATGTAAAAAAGAACATAGTCGTGCAAGAGAATGTTCAATCTAGTTTGTTTCACTTCATTCATGCCTTCATATGTAATGCAAAGCTTATCCCAAATTTCCTTTCCTGACTTACAGGTAGACACACGTATGTAATCTTCAGACTTTAAAGCACAAAAGAAACTATTCAAACACTTAACATTCAGTTGAGCTAATTCACGTTCTTTTACAGTCCAATATGCAAAAGGTGTTTGAACTCTTATCCCTTATACAATCCTAGTAGATTCAGTATAACCATCCTGAACTAACATCCACATGCGATAGTCAAGTTATTGTAGAAAAGTAGACATGCGAGTTTTCCAAAAATCAAAAGGGATATTATCAAACAAGGGTGGTCTAGTGATCGAGTATCCTTCCATAGTACTTATATTTCTAAAATTAGCCATGATCAAAATTTCAAAAGTATTTAAAACAGTTATTTTTAAAATTAGCTCTGATACCACTTGAAAGTGTGAATATGTTATTAGACCTATTGCTCACGTCCCTAGGCTAACCAAGAGGGGGGGTGAATTAGTCCTTTTAAAATTTGCTCTTGGGATTTTGGAAAATTTTAAAGCAAATCATACAATACGATATTACTTCGTACAGTATGAATAGAGTTAATATCTGCTCTTTACTTAAGCACAGTAATTCAACCACAAAGAAAATAAAATACAGAAATATAAAATGCGGAAAAGTAAACAGTGAACAGAAAACAGCAGAATTTATAGTGGTTCGATCAAACATGACCTATATCCACTCCCTAGAGACTCCTTCTCTAGGTATTGTACTAAACTCAAGTGACTCTCCTTTTGCCCCCACAGCAAGGCGGAGAAGCCTTTACAAACTCTCTTTCACCAACCCCGGTGCGGCAGAGAACTGTCGTTCTTTTCACCTTCCAAGTGCGGCAGAGAACCGTCATCCTTTTCACCCTCCAAGTGCGGAAGAGAACCGTCATCCTTTTTACCTCAAAGTGTGGCAGAGAACCGTCATCCTTTTCACCCTCCAAGTGCGGCAGAGAATCAGAATCCTCTCGAATAATGCTCTTGCAAAAGCCTCCAAGGAACTAGGAAGATGCTTGACGAACAAGTAAAAGAAATCCTCTCAATTAAATAACCTTGTGAATCCCCTCATAATTCTCTCTTGAAAGATCTCTCAATACTCACTCTCAAACACTCTCCCAATCACTCTCCTTTCACTTCCCAAAAGAATTTTCGTAGAAGGATTTCTTTACAAGTCAATTTAAAGATCCTTATATACTAAAGGCTATAAAAACCGTCTAAAAACTGAATTTTCAAGTTTAGTCCGTACCGATCATCCCGCATGATCTATGATCGTACTATACGAATAGTTCAAAACATCAAATGCTTCATCCCGTATGCCTCATGAGACGAACAAGTCAGAGCTGTTCGTACGAACATTTCATCCCATACGAACGCTTGGACGATCAAGTCAGAGCGCTTCGTATGACTGTTTCGTCATGGACGAACCCTTGGACGATCAAGTCAGTGAGCTTCATACGAACAGTTCATCCCGTATGAACCCTTAGACGATCAAGTCAGTGAGCTTCGTACGAATAGTTCGTCCCGTACGAACCCTTGGACGAACAAGGCAGTGAGCTTCGTATGGACAGTTCGTCCCGTATGAACCCTTGGACGAATCAAACAGAGCGCTTCGTCTGATCACTTTGTCCCGTACGAACCCTTGAACGAACCAAATTTTGAGTAGTTCGTACAGTAAAAACTCATGTATGAATAGTATTCATACTGTACGAACATGCCTTAGAAAAATTTTCTTGCCATATGGGTTCAATATGGAGGACATATTCTACAGATTGTCCCGTACGATATCAAATCGTACTGTATGATCAGAGAAAAAAAATTAAACTTTTTACTCCCCAATTGTGTGTGTGTGTACAGTTATCCAACTTACAATCACACTCTCTCAAACTCAAGAAAAAGAAAATTTACAGACTTCATTTACAGTGAACAAGTGAACTCGAAGTCTTCAGCAATCTGGAGTGTGAATTTCCTGAAAAATACTTTAGTACACACAACAAAAACTCAAATAATTATTAGGAGAGAAGAATAACAAACAATAAGCTTTTGTAATCATCAAAAAAATAACTTGGATTAGAATTTACTTGAACAAATAAATGTACCCAAATCATAATAAGTACAACCTAATCTAATTACAATTTAAATTTCACTAAGTCAAATGACTTATATTAAGAAAAAAAAAATATTATGTAAATAATGCAAGCTCAAATTATTTTATAATTAAATGATTAAAATTTTTAAGGTGATTTTTAAATTTTAATTTCAATCACCTCACTATTTGTAAATGGAATATAAAGTTTGCTCACTTTAAGATATATTTATTTCTTGATATAAATGTGAATAATATTTTAAATAAAAGTATTTTTCTTGCTAATTTAAACTATAACTCCTCAAATCATATAATACATTTAAATAAATTAGATTGGAAATGTAAATCTATGCCACATAAAGAAAAATAAAAATACTTGCTTGCTATCTTTATGGATTTAAGAGATTTAACATAGAAAACTTAATATAACATTCTTAACTAGTATTTCACCAAATAATAAATATTTTCAAGAAAAAATATATGGTGCAAACTAAAAGAACAACAAATTAATATTTAGAGAAAGAAGACAAACTCTATTGCAAATCTGGTTTCAAGGAACATAATTTTGATGATAACAAATATTTATGTTTCTCTACTAATGTTACTACTACACATCTATTTGTAATTGCCCTGCCTACTAACTTTTTAGGTCCCCAAGATCAAGTTTAATTCAAGCTAGCTTAAGATTGGGTAGATTAAGACTAAGTCAGTTTGTAATTTCAAAATCCAATGATTTTTTTTTTCTTGAGTCAAATGTAATAATGTAGATCTTAATGCTAAGTAACCTTACACACAAACTTAGGGGGAGAAATTTAGTGAGTTAGAATTTTTTTTATTTTTGATCATATTATACAAGATGATCTAATTATCGTCCTAGACGATCACTTAAAAAATTGAAACCCTAATTAGGGCATCTGGGATAAGTTAACCTAATTAAGTAAATCGCCTAGACGATCCTCCCATCGTCTTAGACGATATGCTTAAATTAAAAATACTCAGCTACCAAATTTATTTAGGCATATTTTTGAAATTAAATTTATGTGCCTAATTATACAGGATGACCCCATATCATTCTGGATAATTCATATCAATCATACCTGAATTAGTCAGGTGATTAAGGAGAGTAATCAAGGTTAGAGTGATTGATTGAAAAAAAAAACTTTGTTTTTATTTATTATTTTCATTGGTTATTTTATTTTTCTTTTATATTTTGATTTGAATTTGTTTTGTATTTTGGACTCCCTTGATCATTCCTCTTCATCATCCAACTTTTTCAAATTTTATTCACATCATCCTCGATGATATCCACATCATCCTAGGCGATATGATCACATCTCTACTCCAACAGCTGATTTGAACCAATTATTGGACATCATTTTGGATGATACACCTAATCATCTTAGATGATACACGTTGACAACATGCTGTATGATTTAAATTCAATTGGCATGATACATTATTGCTGATCGTTCTAGATGATCCACCACATCATCCTAGATGATACTTTTTGTCAATGATTGTTCAGAAGGACTCCTCAGGATGATCGTCTCAGTCTAATCATCCTGGACGATACCAAATCGTCCTGGATGATATAATCGCCTTTTTGACCAATCAGCTGGCTAACATTATTGCTTTAAATTATCTTGGATGATATGGACAACTCTTTATAAACAAGATAATTTCAAGGCTACTCTTCACTCCAAATCTTTCTCTCCTTCAGTCAAGCTCATAAATGGTTGGTGGCAAACATTCTAGGTTGCTTACGGGAAGCTCCTCGAGGGGAACTATGGACCCTCGCTTCACTAATATAGCAGATCAGGCTACTTACCTTTGCTATAAAACTATATGGATTACACTCTCCAAGACAGTCAATCCCCGTACCCTGACGTATCCAGTGTTAGATCTGTTTGCCCATACTACTCTTAATTTTATTCTAACCCTTGTAGTTCCTTTTCACTCTGATCTTTTATATGAATTCTTTGCCAGTCTTCAAATTAACTCTACCTACACTACACTTCAAGCCTATGTAAACAAATGACCTGTAGAAATCACTTATCAGGACTGCCATGAACTTCTTCAACTTTCCACTACTGGAGATAAGCTTCATATCCTTGTCTCAGATCCTGATTTTAGCTAGAATCCTATTAATCAGCTTCTAAGGAACACAAATGTCACTTACTATGATGGTGCCTCTAGTTCATTGGTTAAAGATGCTAGGACCATCCAACATGTCCTTAGAACTTCTATAATTCCCAAAGCTGGTGACCGTATTCACATTACTCCTTTACTTTCCATCACCTCCTATTATATCATGGCTCATAGGGAATTCAATACTATTAATCTTCTCTTTCGATACATTAAGCACTTGACTAGCATTAGGGATCCTGAATATAAGAGGAAAGTAAATTTGACTCTAGGACACCTCATTGCTTATGTCCTTGAAACCAAGTACAATCTTCAGTATCCTACCCCTCTAAATTATCACCCTTCTTTCTACACAAATAACTCCTTCCATGTCCTTCACAGCAATCACCTCCATACAGAGCATGCGGAGGATGTGGGAGAAGAGGACGAAGCTAATCATTCACCAGCTCTTGAACTTTCAAACTCAAGAACTCCAAGAGATGTTACATGATTTAGCGCATTGAAGCTTTCCAACCATGAATTTGATATTACAAATGAAAAGAACTCTTGGAATGAAGATCAAAATTTCTTCTCTCAAGATTTAGCATGTAAGGAAGGATAGAGGAATTGGAAAAATAATGGATTTTTTTCTTTTGAACAGCCCTCACAAAAAAGAGAAAGATGAGTATTTAAAAGAAAAAGATTTGTAAAGTCAAATTTAAATAAAATTAATAATCTAATATTATTTTATTAACTAATTATATAATATTTGATAAAGAATTTGTTTATATTAAAAAAATATAAGTTTTAAATGGCTATAAAATGGTCAGCCACATGGAAAAATAAAAAAGTCTTCATATATATCAAAAATAAGACAAAAATGGCTACCCAACATATAATATTAAAATTGGATAATGTTTGGAAAATTATTATAAATTAAGTTTATCTCCAAAATGCATTATGTAACATATCAAATTCTATTTACAAAATCTAAGGAATCTAATACAATAAAAATTATGCCATATTTCAGACCAAATAATATCATATACACAAAAATAAAACTTACACATATTCTAATGCATTTAAAGGTTTATTAAATATTCATATAACAATATGATGTAATTTAGATAAAATTAATTATAGATCAATAAATTTATATGAAACAAGTTCAATTCAAAATGAATACATAATAAAATTTTTACCACATAAACTTATTATATTTAATTTCCAAATTTGATATCATTTATGTAATCTATGAAGCATATAAAATTTATTTAATAAAATAATCTTATAGATTTCTAAATCAAACTTATTATCTTTAATTAATAATATGCAAACTATTTAAATAGATATTTTGATTGTGAACAAATCAATCTATGTAAGTAAATATCAATGGACCTCTAAGATACTCCTACGTAAATATAAAAACCTAGAAGCTTTCATCTTGGTCCATCTTGAGTTATTTCAACTCAAATTTTGATTAAACATGAGTCGTGTAATTTACATCCCATATAAATAATTATCTTGCATATTCATCAAGCCATTACACATGAAATGCTTAGCACACAAATTAGAACATCCAAGTATATATTTGTTATCATCAAAATCACTAGAATAGGTCATGAGGTAGATAATATTAACACTATTGGTCGGTCCCAAGGTGCCTTGGATCAATGATATGGCATGTATGTGGCCTACTTAATGGGTAGGTTCATTTTATCTCTCCTATAAATCGAACCCATTCAAATGGCTTAAAGGTTGACCAACTAATTTACCTAGTCCCCTAACATCCTCCCTAGGCTCCTCCAAGTCTTTCCCAGCCCCTCTAGTTCAAGAAAAAATCAAAACATCAAGAGAGAGAGAAAGGGAGAGGAAAAGAACAATTATAATCAATTTTTTTGTCCAGCCAGAATAAGCTATTGGAGTCTTCTAGAGAGTTAAAGAGGATCTCAAGACCTTTCAAAGAAGTCCAAGATCAAAGAAATCCACTAACAGGTTAGCAAATTATCTTGATTTGAAGTTTTTTGATGAAACTCAATTTTCTCCAAAATGTCAATGCATGGAGTCTTGAAATGCCATGCATTGAAAGATTAGGATGCCATGATCCTATGTTTCAAAATTTAACAAATTTGGACATTGGATCTAAAGTTATGGGCATTTAAATATATAGTTCATTTTTGAACTAAAAATCAGGTTAGATCAAAACCGTCTGATTGCGATACACGTGCGATCAGACGATCCATAGAGAGTCATACATCATTACTCATCAAACGAATCACAGAATCACATGCAGTTTCAAACAACGGGCGACATGGTCCCATCTAAGTCGTCCATTCAGGCATCGTCAATCCAATAGTATTAGATTAAATTTGACATGGTTAAGTGACCCATATAGTGTGTGAAGCATGTCCTAAGCCATGATGGCATGGTGTCACATCTCCAATCATTGCTAATGATTGGATAATAAAGCACTAGCTATTGAATTGATTTTAAAAAATTAATTAAATGCCTTATAACTTTCGAAACTCATTGAAAATTCATTTTTTCATTTAATATGAGTGTTCTTGGGCTTGTTGGAAAGTTCTTGAGTTTTAATATTTTTTTAAAAATAATTTCAACAATTTTTTTACCACTGGATTTAGAGAAAATTTAGATGAATTGTTTCCATTTTTTCTTGATTTTCTCAAAATTCAATGGTCAAATTGATCTCAAATTCGGATGGTATATATTAGGGAGCATCCTTGAGCTACCCTAATTTTTTTGGATCTTGGTTTGATTGAATTTTTTGTTATTTGAATATTCAAGTTTATGTGTCTATTTTGGATCTATAATTTGAAAATTTATAATTCTTCATGCACTTAGAATTAGATTTTTATTTTTTTGTGGTGTGTTTATATTTGTGCATGGGTTAGTTTGCCATTAATTTTACCCAATTCTAGTGAGTCAGTTCCTAAAATAAATCATCAAACATATAGTTTCACTTAGGTTTAGTAATTAATATCTCAATCTTGGAGGACTTTAATGAGCCCAAATTCAGTGGCTTGGAAGCATATGCATTCATTTATCTATTTTTCAAATTTCATTGCATTTGGAGGTCATTTGGCCTGTTAGTTAGTGAACCAATAATTTAGGTACATAATTGACCTAGGATCCTTAAAAACTCATAATAAATTTATTTTAAATAAAAAAATATAATAATATATAAAATTGATCAAAATTAAAAGCAAAATAGAGAAAAAATAAAGGCCCCATCAAATTCATCCAAAATTAAAATTAATTTTAGAAATTAAAAATTCACTAATTATTAAATAAATATTTAAAATGTATAAAAATTATTAAAATAATTTTGAACACCTAAAATCATCTCCAAATGTCATCTCTTACATTTGGGGATGATTTCAAGAGATTGAGAGTTGGTTTGGTACAAAAATAAGAAAAGCATCCTAATTAAATACTGAAATAAATCCATTAAATCACCAAACTTGTAATCATAAATAATTATAGAAAACTCCAAATTGAGCAAACTTAAAGGAATTGGACTCATCTCTGGGCCTAGTATTTATAAAAAATATAAAAATCTCCAGAATTCACTGTAAATAAAAAAGTCAATAATTTGGTCAAACTTAGTTCATAAATTGCATTAAACTTGTAAAATTTATAACTAATTTAGAAAAAAGCTAAATTTAGTAAAATTAAAGGCATTAGACTCATCGTTGGGTCTAATATTTATCATAAATATAAAGAATATAGAAACCAATATAAATTAAAAAGTCAAGAAATGGACCATATATTTAATATATTAAAATATCCATTAAAATATGGAAAATTAATAATTCTTTAAAACTTTAGTAATTCATCAATTTAATGAAATTAAATCAGTAAACAACATTAAATGAATAACAAACATTCCTATCATTGAAGTTTATAAGTTGGACCTAGGGTCCTCATACTCATTATGATAATGCCACGAATAAATTTTGTAGATTATAAATAATAAAATATAATTTTAAATAAATTAATAAATAATTAATTAAATTTAAATAAAAAATTTTTAATTAAATATATTGACGTTGTAGCTGTTCATACCTTTGTGCTTGATTTTCGTTAGGAGAGCAAAGGTGTATTGGATTGAAAAAGCTTTAAGGATCAAAACATTTAATTAAAATAATGGACTCTATGCTATTCATATACCCCAGTCTTGGAGAATCACTAGTATTACAAATATAAGCCTAGGACTTACAGATCAATAGCTTTTGATACTTAAAAGTTGTTGAATGTTATATTCTTTAAAACCTAAATATAAATAACTTCAACAATCAATATATCTTTAAAAGAAATTTTAAATCTCTAAACAATTAAAACTTAAATTCAAACCATCATTTAAAAACCTTAAATAAATAAATTCATATATAAAAAACTCTAAATCAATGAAGCCTAAGAACTATCCAAGCCACAACCTTTTTACACACACTTAGATGGTTTGATAGGACAACCAACTCTAGCCTAGGCTAGGCCGATGGTTTGATTTGTTTGTCAGGTGCTTTACCTAGAGAGTACTTTGTGTATGTTTATTTATTTTTAACAATTTGGATGTCATACATTTTAAATTTATGTTGGTGCACTTAGGCTCTTTAAAGATTACATTAGAAGCATCAAGTAATTAGAAAATTATTTTGCACCTTACATGCTTTTATATGCTTTTATATTACATTTAAATTCTTGCAAGAGTCATAGTAGGATGTACCTAGGAATGATATATACATGTATGAGTTATTATAAAAGTAAAATATATATTGATTGTGTTATACAGTGTCTTGAGTTGTACAAGATTTAAATATACCTGCTTATATATATATACAAATGGGGTCCAAAAGATGATATTCTTTCTCTCAGAGGATACTCACTTTTGGAATTCCATAAAAGACTTGAAGCTTGAAAACCATAAGTAAATATATTTGAATTTATATATATGGTAGTATAAGAAACCCATGTTTGTTGTGGTGGAGTCTGACCACCTTTCTTTTCTATAGAGTTTGAGTATGTTATAAATTATCAAATCAATGAATAAATAAATTACTTTTATATATATTCAGTCTTTCATTTATTATATTTGCTTATGCATTACATTCATATGGCTGGTAGTTTGCATTAGTGGGTAAAAAGTTTCCTAGGTTTCTTTTGGTGTATATATTCTGGACTTTATAGGAACATGTATACTAGTTATAGGATAATGGTACTGGGAACTGTATAAACAATCCCTTTACCCAATCATACATATATACACACATTTTAATTTCTATAATGAACATTAAGCCGAACGTTTATGCCCATTGTGGGCAAGGCAGTGGGTTCCCCATTGCACTCAAAGGATGCTATGCTTTTCCTTTGAATAGGGCCATTTTGCTGCCAAAATTTCTAAGAAATTTTGGGAGCAGCTATGTAAATTAAATAAGATAAAATTTAGATTTCTTAGTGAGTCTTCTAGCTAGTTTCATTAAAATTATAAGTTTAAATTACTCATCTTGAGTCATAAATTTGAGAGTCTGATTCATTCTTTAATCTCTTAGGATAAAACTTAGCCTATCATGCATTACATCTAAGGCGATTGATTATGCATTATAATTGGTAGCTGGCAACTCACTCAAAGTATAAGTCCATATTGTAAATGCCTCTTCAATATTTTACACATTCAGTTCAATTCTTTTAAAATTAACATTTAGAGGACAAGTAGAAAATTTATAATCAAAAGCCATACATTAAATCTTGTTAACCCAAACATTTCTTTAGATCTACATATCTTTAAAAATCTTTAGACTTCACTTAATCGAGAGTATTCTCTTGTGAGATATAATTAACTATAGGGGCTTGCCCCTATAGGTAGTCTACAATCCATAAAAAATAAATGCTATCTTAGTTTCTTTTGAAGATAGGAAAAAAATTTATGAAACATAGACATAAGATTTAAACATTAGATTAATTTCATAATTGAAATGATAGGTGAATGCTTCTTTCATCCTTCGAGACTAATTGAATATTTTATATGAAGTATTCAATCATGAATGTAAAGTTTTTCATCTTAAATTGATAGTGACACATTAGTTTATCATTAGGGATGGTATAATGTCATCTATACAGATATGGCTAAAAAAACTCAAAGTATAAATTTAAAGAAAATTTTGTGTGACTCTACTTTTAGACGTTAAATTAAAATTTTTTACAATAGTATATAAATTGATAGTTTTATTTTAGTACTTCTCCAGCTGAATCTTATGGTCAGTCTTGTCATAATTAGACATGGTATGACTTATATAATAATGGGTCATATCAGGCTAAGTTGTGACAAGCTTTTTAGTATCAAAACATTAGTTGGAGAAGCAAATCATAACAAATCCATATGATTTAATCTATAGAAGAGTGAGATAATTCTGGGTAATTTAGGGTGCTCATTTTATTTATTTTTTATATGCATGTATTGGGTACAGTTGTGTTCAGTATTTTGAGATGGCTGATTCATCTCAGCCATATTAACATATGACTAATGGTTAGAGTTTTATTCAGGTAGCTATTTGATTGAAAAGTGTTGTACTTGAAAACTTAATTCTCTTTGGGAAAGATTAGCTTTTTAGATTTTTTATTTTAAAATCAAACATGTCATTATGAATAATATATTATCTCAGGAGGTGAACATATCATTCCCTAATGAGTTCAGATTGTAAAACTTTAAGTTCATCATGATTATCGTAGTCAAACTTAGAGAAGAATCACATATGACCCCAGAGGGTCAAAATAAAATTTGATTGAGTGTTTGACTGTTAATCTGGATAAAGGGATCTTTAATTTTATGATCAAAATTATAATAATTAATATATCTCTTCAAGGAAAGAAGATATTAATCACTGTCGATCATTTAAAAATGACGATAATGATCATCAAGTTTAATTTTCCCAAAGATAATTAATTGAGTTTTTAAAAATCTTAATTTTAAAAATTGATCTGGATTTTTAAATCTCCTACGAGTGTAAGCCCTTATAGTTAATTACATCATAAGAAAATCAAAATTTTCTACGAATACTCTTGATTAAAATAGTGGTAAAAATTTTATTTAAGAATTCAAAGTTTGATGTTAAAGGAGGTGAGGATTAGAATTTTCAATTGAGAATGATTCAAGATTGAACACTTATTTTAGGAGGTCAAAAGACGATAAGTAGGAGGTGTTTGGAATTCTAAAACAATTCAAAAATACCTCAACCTATCCTACGTGTTAGGCTTGAATTTAAATTGAAGATATTTAAGTTTGAATGGTTAATTTTATTAGAAAATTTGGATTCAATTCTCAAAGGTTAAGGTTTTATAGCATAAGCCTATCTTAGAATCCTAGATGTATATTGGATACTAAAAATCAGTGATCTGAAGCTAGCTAATGTAATGCAAGATCTGGACTTACCCTGGCCTGGATTGGGGAGCCTGCTAAACCGCCTGAGTGTTTCAAAACCATGTATCCAGTCTTTTATATGAGACTGGCAGGGACATTAATTAGCTTGAGTTTAAGGAAAGCAAGGCCAACATCTAGAGAAGATCCTAATTGGTCCCTTAACATATCATGGGTAAATTGATTCTTAAGTAAATATAATTAATAATTTTAGACCCACTTTAATTTGTTACTAATGCAATGCATACTAATGACTCAATAATATTTAAATCAGAATGAAGCAATTTTAAAAAGGCTTTAAAAATAGATTTTTTTCCTAAAAGAATACACAGCATCCCTTGACAGATCTGCACCCTCATAAGCTAGGTGGTTTGCCAAAACCCGTAGGCGGGAGGTGCCTAACGAAAAGAAAGAAAATATAACAAGCATGCTTATAAGAACTCCCGGTGGTCCCGAGCTAACTTCTTAAAATGTTAGATTTCTATGTGAGCTTAAAATATTTTAATTTTAATTAAATTAGAAATAATTTATTCATATCCTCATGCGCCTTCGATTGGGTTCCAGGCTAAATCAAACACGACATGCAAGATTGCCAAAAAATTAAGAAAAAATAGGCAAATCCTATATCACAATCAACATCAAATAATTAACTAAATAATTAAATCAATTAAATAAATTAATAGAATATCCATAGACATGTGCCTTTTAATATTACAACCTAGGATCTATAGGAAAAGTAAAGTGGTAGGGTACCACTAACAACAACCCAGATTCTACTCCTAAGACTCAAGTGACTTTGAGAATTTGGATTCTTCTCATTCTTCACATTTTCATCTTCTATGAGCTCCTTGGATCGTCGGGTCCAGATATCCAAATGAAAAGAAACTCCCCATCGAAAGGGGTGTTATCTTTCTTCTTGGATATTTGAAATCATTCTAATTAAAATCTCCAAATAGATAGGGACTCTCCCCTAAGGGTTGTCCCTTCCTCTTTAGACTCTAAATTAGATGTGTAAACATCCCTTCTCAACGTACTTAACAATTTATAACTCAACTGAAATTAAATTATATTAATCAAAATAAAACATCTAGACTCAAGTACAACTTGCAAGATTATCCTAATAAATCAACATTTAAATTAACATCCCAAGCAGTTAATATTAGTTGAAATTAAAATACTCAAATTCATAGCCACACTTGGCTATGCTCTTTTTAATTTTTAAAGGGCGACTTAACAATTTCTGAAGCACCTGCAAAAAAGATCATTAATTGAAAGCTTTGATTAATCCCCTCTTTAACTTTTAAATGCCCTATATGAGCATGAGAAACCTGCATAAGATTACATTATCATATAAATTGTTCCTAACCTAGGGGTAAATCTAATGCCCATCAATCATATCATAAAGTGTAGAAATTAAATAAAAAATCATATAAATTAAATTTCAAACATAACATATAGTAAAAAGTACAAAAAACCCTGTACATAGCACATAAAAGTAAATACCGGCTTAGCCTAAGACTAGAGTTGGTTGTCCTAGCAAATCATATAAAGTGTGTGAGATAGGTTGTGTGGCTTAGATATGTCTTATGTAGGATATTTGAATAAAGTTGTTTGATGTTCTGGTTGGTTGAAAGTTTTAAGAAAGAATTTAATTAAAGTTTAAATATTAATGATTTAAAATTAATTTTAAAGTAGATTTTGGAATGTTAAGTGGCTACCACCTTTTTTGATCACCGAGGCTGTGAAGTTTATTTCACATTTCTTAGGACTAATTTAATAACCTTATAGGCCTGGGTTACCTAGTGGTAACCGGTTAAATGATTAATAATAAATTAATTTTAAGATTTTATACTCCATTGAATTCATTCATGGCATTGTGCCACCAAGTTCGAGAAACTAGGCCTCCTTATGACACTTAGCCCTGCAGCCCAGAGTAGTCCATCCTAAAAACTATATCTTTGGAGTGGTTGTTATGTGTTAAAGGGTTGGTTAAATAATTTTAAGGTTAATTGATAATTTCTGTAATTTAAGATTGATTTTCAAATTTTAGAATTTTTTGGATTATTTTAATGTATTAATTAAGGGGTCAAAATAAACTTTTGGATGTAATTAGATTTTTGAAGTTTTGATAGTTTATTAAATATTGGTCCTTTTGGTGAGTAATTATGCTTTGAGTTTGTTAGATTTGGAGTTTTCTATAATTAATTATAAATTTTCAACGTTTTGACTTAAATTTTGACTTAAGATTGATTGAATTGTTGACTTTTTAGATTTTAATTATTTCAGGTGGTTTGATATTTCTAATAAATATTAGACCTTAAATGGAGTCCAGTGCCTTTAACTTATGATTTTTTAAAGCTTATGGTATTTATTGGAATTATTAAAATTATTTAATTAAGGGTGTTTTAAAGATTTTGCTCCAAATAAACTTCCAACTCCTTGAAATCAACTCCAAAGGTTGGGAATGACCTAAGAAGAGATTCCCAAGTGTTTGGAAATTTTCTAAAATTTTTATTGTTATGAATTAATTAAATTAATTAAATATTAATTTTTAATTAAAATTAAATTAAGATTAAAATTAATGTCCAGTCAAGGGGCTTTTATTTTTCTTTGATTAAGGATTAAAATCTGGTCAATTTGAAGAATTATTTGTATTTTTTGATTTAAATTTGATTTATTAGAATTTTTAGAAGTTTTAATGCTTAATTAAGATATTAAACTTTGACTTGATTAATTATGTGGCTTAATGATTTTTAAAGTTGCTGGAAATTTTTCTATGGGTTGGAGATGTTTTTAAGTTTAAATGTTCAAAGTCTCAAGTAAATAGGAAGTGTATCCTAATTTTTAGAATTATTCTAAATTTTCTAGACATGTCCTTAATTATTATTCTTAAGGTATCACTAAGTTATTATGTTTGAATCAAAGTTCTACTAGCCCTTCCGCATACATGAAAGAGATGCAATCACACCAATAACATTCCTAGATCAAGGAGAACCCTACGATTAAGTGTGTGTGTGTACCCTACACATGCATGAAAATAATTAAATGATAAATAAATTTGTGAATAATCAAGACATGATTATTCACTAATCATCTCCCCACTAATGCTATCCAATCAAACTTGATCTATGCTTAAAATTCAAAATTCAACTTAATGCTCTCAAAATTTAATCATGCATAATTTAAAAAATTAATTTTTGTATATGAAAAATAGCTTACTTAAACATTTTTAAAGAATTTAGAATATTTTAAAATAATTTCAAATAATTTGAAAATACTTTAATAGTATGAAAGTATTTCTTAAATAAAGATTTCTCTTTTTTTTTAAATTATTTGATTCAACAATTAATTAAAAATTATTCAAGTGTTCAAATATTTAACTAATTAAATGATTCAAATGATTTAAAGTATTTTAAATATTTTAAAATAATTTCAATTTTAAAATATATTTTGATTTGATAAAATGTTTTTTTAAAATTAGATGTTGAATCTTTAAAATTATTTAAGTTAACATCATTAAATGTTAATTAAATATCTAAATGTTAAAATTATTTAAAATATTTAAAGAGGAATATTTTAAATTTAATTTGATCATAAAAAAATTAAATATTTCAAATATCTTGCTCTGAATATTTAAAATATATGTAATTTAAAATTTGAATATTTGAAATTAATTAAGTTAATATTTAACTAAATATTAATTAAAATCTAAATAATTAAATATTTAAATATTGATTTAATGTATATATATATATATATATATATATATATATATATATATATATAATATTTTAAATGAATTTAAACTTCAAAAATGTTTAAATACCCTCTCTGATTTGAAGTGATTTTAAAATAAATTTATCTTAAATGTTTTTCAAAATTAATTTTATTTAGTTTAATTAATTAGTAATTAAAATATTAAATTTTAAGTATTTTAAAATTATTTAAAATATATTTAATATTTAAATATAATTTTAATTTTAATTAAAAGGATTTAAATTTATGAGCAATTTGATATAAAATATTAAGTTTTTTGATTAAAAATTAATTTTTAGTGATTTTCAAAAATTTTTATTTTTTAAAATGATTAAAAATAATTAAAATTAAATAATCATTAATTCAGCAATGACTGGGCTATGTGGCACTCTCAGGTTTACTGGCTCAAACCATGGGATAATGGCAATGATTGTCGGTGGCAGTTAGACACGTGTCAGCCATAGACTCATTCACGCAGTTTCCCTAAACCATGCAGGCACTCATCCGAGCCGTTGATTTCATGTGAAATCCATCTAACGATGGAGATCAAATCCTATGGTTTGAAATGGAGGGTCCAGATCAAGCTGGATGAAGAGGTTAACCACGGGATCAGATATGCGATTAATAAATTCATGGAATAGCTCGATCTAGGCCATTAATCGCAAGATCAATGGCCTAGAAAATGTACAATTCATGCACGTCACGATTAAGCCCTAAAACGATTATTCAACAGATTCTCAAAAATGGCTCAACCAAATGTAATGAAATTTTAAACATAGGTAATAGCTATGAAGAGCATTGATGTGGGGTTAAAATTAAAACTTAAAATGAGCTTAATAGAAAGTTAAATAACCTTGAGTGTCATAGGCTAGAGTTTAGGATTATACCTAATCCAATCAATGGATTCGAGAGATAGAGGTTTCTCTGAGCTTGTAGACTATCCACGCTAATATTTGCTGAAAAAAGTGCGGTCTGAAATGCACTTGATTGAAAGATCCATGCTTTGGATGGAGTTAGATCTTTGCTCGTCGAAAATTTGCTGGCGACAGCTTTGACTGGTTGAATTTGACTGGGGCAGTGTAGATGAGGCTCTGGGGAACTCAAATGAAAAGAGTTTTAGGCTTGAGGAGGCTTGAGAAGAGAGATAGTGTGAGTGATTCAATGAACCCTATTTTTCTTCTTTTGCTTAAGTGAAGTCTCCTGGAAGGTTTTGGACAGTCTTGATCAACTTGGCAGCTTGCTAAGATGTTACTAAGTGGCTTGGAGTGGTTAGAAAAGTTGGAGAAAGGATAACTCAAGGACACTTAGGTGGAAAGTAGATTCTGGCCTTATTTGCACATGGGATGGTTAGGAGATATTTTGGGTTTGATTAATGCTTAAGTTGGGTTTAAGTGGGGCTTAAGAAACTTCTAGAATGAATTAGATGCCTTGGAGTGGTTTAAATGGAGAAATATACCAAGTCATTAATATTATGAGCATTTAGTGGTTGCCTAACCATTTGTTAACTGGTTTGACCAGTCAAATGGTCAAACCAGCTGAGGTGGCACTTGGGAAAGGTTGATAAGCTGGTTGGGTTGATTTGTAAATGATTTGAAGCTCAAGAGTTAAAGTTTGAATGCATCCTTATGAGTGGGTAGAGGTTTGACCAAGTCATGATGGGTTGACTTGGTCAGATCAACTATGGCTTGACTTGTAATATGTTCAAGCCATAATGTGGAATTGAATTAAAGGTTTGGGATGATCTTGATGGGATATATGTATTGGTTGGATTAAAACATAGATATTTGACCAAACTTCATAGTTTGGTCAAGTTTGATGATTTGAGTGAGTCAAATCAAATATGACTTAACTTGTGACATGCTCAAGTGTATTTGAATTATGTTTGGAAGTAGAATTAAGCGCTTAAAGGGCTGGATTTGATCAAATGAGTTGGATTGGCTCTTTTAACCCCTAAAGGACCATGGTCAACTCGATTAACCTAAGACACAGGCTTAAGATAAAGGGTTGGTTGGACATTGGGAGTCTCGTAAAGGTGGATTGAAGGGTCAAGATGGTCTAAATAGTCAAAGTGACCATTTAGAGGCCTTAAAGGGACATTGGGTCAACCTAGGTTAACTTGGTCAACTAGGTTGACCCAAGGGTTGGGTTTGGTATCAACAGGTTTGAAATGATATTTGGAGACCAATGGAGATGGTCCCAAGGTCTAGGGAGGTCAATTCGATGAAAACACCTGTTTAGGCCCTTAATGGGCTTATTTGGTCAACCAGGTTGACCTTGGATTTGGGTTTGGGTCCAATAGGTTAGGTTTGATATTTGAAACTTATTGGAAGTGATCTCATGTAATTTGGAGGCCATTTGATTTAAAATGGGTATTCAAACCCTCAAGAGGTATTTTGGTCAAAAGTGTTGACTTGGTCAACCAAGCTTAACTAGGGTCTGTGCTTGAGTCCATTACACTCCTAATGGTGATTAGGATGCATTGGAAGAGGTTCTGAGGTTTGATTTGAAAAGGCTATATTGGAGTTTAGAGGAAACTCCAAAATTGCCCTTAAGGCATAATTTAGTCATTTTGACCCCCGGTTAACTAGGGGTCAAAATGGGTTCATTAAAATGCAGTTTAATGCTGAACATGACATAATAAAGGGTTTGAAAGTGATTAGTGGCTTTCAAAAAGCTCTAAGGTTAGGTTCCACTGGATGGCAAGTCCAGTGGCATAGGCTATAAATATTTGAAGATTTACAGCCTTTGGATTTCAATCCAGTTTTTAGGGTTAAAAGTCTCAGATTAAGCTCAAATTTAAAGGATTGACTCTAAAGATATGTCCTATCAATATGTAATTGATAGACTCTAAATCAGAGGTCATTTGACTAGGGTTTGAAGTGTTTGAAACATCCTTAGAAAAGACTTTCAGGACAGGGCCTTTAACCTTGGATTTTGGGTTTGAATTTTTGGATTTGAAGTTGGTTTTAGATTTGAATGGTTGAATTTGAATTATCCAAGTCAATAATAATTAATTGAATGATTTTATTGATTGGATAAGATTAGAGCTTTATAGAAGGCTGGATTAAAGTTTAAACTAGGGCTGGGATCTTGATAGGTTTGAAATCTAGATATTCTTGAAGTTTAAATTAATTTGAGGTTTGGATAAACTTAAACATAGATTGACCTAAGAGTTGGATTGGTCCTAGGGTTTGAATAGATATAAGGCCTAGATAGATCCTAGGGCCTGGATAGATCTAGGGTCAGGGTAGATCCTAGGGTCTAGATTGATCTGAAATCTAGATTAGGTCTTAATGACCTCATACAAAAAATGAGGTCAACAGTAGCTTAAGTTTAGGTTACAGCTCCTGTGATTAGTTCTGAGTTAGTTTCTCATATTATAAGTTTGGTTGCACAACTGGTAGGTGAGGCTTATATATAGGTTTTTAGTTACATGGATGTATAATTATATAATTTTATGAGGTTACAACCTCCTTGACTTTTAGGTGTTATTGATCCTAAAGCAGTTGAGAATTGGTTGATGAGGATAGAGAAGACTCTAGATAGAAGAGTTATATTAACTACATTTCTATTAGATGGAGAGGCTGAGCATTTATGGTTGAATTAGAAGAGGGATAACTTTTAGGGTCGTGTAAATATATTGATCACTTGGGAGGAGTTTACAAATACATTCAGGACTTGGTTTATACCACCATCTATTTAAATATAGCTATAGAGCTCACTTTGGAAATTGATTCAAAGAAATATGACAGTGATGCAATAGAAAGTAGAGTTTACTTCTCTCTCTAGATATTCTCCATAGTTGATTAGTACTTTGGACGAGAAGCATTATGGATTTCTAGAAAAACTCCAAGATGCTTTAAGGTAGTCATTATTACTACAAGATATTATAGATTTTGCTCAATTGGTCGAGAGGACCAAGAGAATAATGGTTGATTTAGTAGTAGTTTAATAGAGAATTTTTGCATTGATATCATTTTGGGATATTGGATTAGTTAGTATAGGGCTCAGATTGATTATCTTAAAAAGAAAGTGACTCTGTATAAGAATAGTGAGAGTTTTGTATTTCAAGGAATAGGGATATTCGTTCTTATCTAATTTCTACTTTTGAAATGGATAGACTTTAGAGGAAAGGTAGCCTAGTATGTTTAGCTTCTATAAGAAATGTGAGCCTCTCTTCTATATTTGTGAGTAGTGTCCTTATAGTTCAGAAGTTTTTGGATGTCTTTCCTAGGTGTTAGTGACTTTACTGTTAAATAGAGAGGTAAAGTTTTGTATAAATATTTTTTTCACTACCACTTCAATATCTAAGGCCCTATATTGGATGTGACCTAAGGAGCTTTAGGAGTTGGTGGATTGAGGCTTTATCCATCCTAGTGTGTCTCTGTGGGGATCTCCTATATTATTGGTCAAGAAAAAGGATGGTACCTTATGAATATATATCAATTATAGAGAATTGAATAAAGTAACTATCAAGAAAAGTAACCCTAACCTAGGATGGATAAGTTATTTGATTAGCTGGCTAGATGTTCAATATTTTCTAAGATTTATATGTGATCAGGTTATCATAAGTAAAAGGTGAGAGAGGAGGATGTGGCAAAGACTACTTTCAGCATGAGGTATGGGCATTATAAGTTTTTAGTTATACCATTTAAAGTTACTAATGCCCGACATTTTCATAAATTTAATGAACAAGATTTTCAAAAAGTATCTATACCAATTTGTGATAAGTTTTATAGATAATATTCTAATTTATTTTATATATGAGGAAGAGCATGCATTACACTTGAGGACTGCTCTAGAGATTCTGAGGCAACATCAATTATATGTTATGTTCTCAAAGTGTGAATTTTAGTTGACTATCATTTCATTTTTAGGGCACGTGGTGAGTAGTGCAGGCATTTCAGTAGATCCCCATAAGGTTTAGACTATTTCTGATTCATCAAGGCCTACTATAGTTTCATAGGTTCGTAGTTCTTAGGATTGGCTGGTTATTATTAAAAGTTTATCGAGGGATTTTCTCAAATTTCTTTTCCATTGGTGAGATTGACTCAAAAGTCATTAGCTTTTGTATGGATTTTAGAGAGTGAGAAGAGTTTTTAAATGTTGAAGGATTATTTAACTTTTGCTCTGATTTTGACTATTCTTTTCGGTACCGATAAATTTCAAATTTTTAGTGATGGTTCTCTAAAAGGATTGGGATGCTTGTTGATGCAGCATGACAAAGTTGTTGTTTATACATTTTAAAGGTTGTAACCATATGAGAAGAACTCCCTGACACATGATCTGGAGCTAGCTGTTGTTATTTTTACTTTGAAGATTTGGAGGTATTATTAATACGGAGTCAGATGCAATATCTTCACAGATCATCAGAGTTTAAAGTATATTTTTACTCTAAAGAATTTTAATTTGAGATAAAGAAGATTATTGGAGATGGTTAAGGATTATAATTTATCTATTCTATATTAAGTTAGTAAGGAAAATATTATAATAGAGGTACATCTCTTTTGTTACTTCCATAGAATAGAGGTACTTCTCTTTTATTACTTGCTTCTATAGAATTTCTTATTCAAGATTTAGAGAAGCTGGAGATAGAGGTAGTATAAAGATCCAAGTTTTTTTACTCAGATGATTATTCATCCTACTATACAGGAAAGAGTTTAGGAAGCTAAAAAATCATATACATAGTATCTAAAATTGAGTAGTCAGATTAAGTCCGGTAAGAGACCTGAACTTTTCCTATATGATTATGGTATCATTTTATAAGGATAGATTATGGGTTCCTTCTGTTGATGGTATGAGGGCTGGGATTCAATATGAGGCATATTATTTGAGTTATACTATTCATCCAGGAAGTAGCAAGATGTATTGAGATTTAAAAGATATGTTATAGTGGTTCAGATTAAAGAAATAAAAATTCATTTCAAAATGTGAGGCATGTTAGTTGGTGAAGTTAAAGCTTCAGTGATAGGGTTGTCTTCTGCAGTCGTTGTCTATTTTAGAGTGGAATTGGAAATATATGACAATGGATTTTTTTATAAAATTTTTTAGATCATGACAGAGGCATGATGCCATATGGGTTATTATCAATCAAATAAGAAAGTATGTGCATTTCATTCTAATCTGACAGATTGATCTGGTAGATAGGTAGACACAGATATCTGTTAGAGATATTATCAAATTTTATGGAGTGCTGAACGTGAATGTATTCGATCATTATGCTTTATTTACCTCCAGTTTATAGAGAGGTATTCAGTATGGGCTGGGTACAAAATTGCACTTTAGTACGGCTTTTCATTTGTAGATAGATGGACAGTTCAAAAGTATTATTCAGGTACTAGAGGATCTTTTGAGACTCAGTATTCAAGTTGGTGATTTTGTTTATATCAAAGTTAGTCTTGTGAAAGGTGTCAGCCGATTTGGAAGAATAAATAAGTTGAGTGCTAGGTATATTAGACCTTTTATAGTGATTGAGTGAATTGGAAGTTATTCTTCTAGGTTTCTATTTCTAGAATATATGTCATATATAGATAATATATTTCATGTATGTTCTTTGAGGAAGTGAGTATCTGATTCTGGGAAGAGGTTATCTGCTAATGATGTTAAGATATGTTTGAATCTGTAGTATAGGGAAGAGGTTGATAGGATTCTAGCATATGACTTCACAAAGTTGAGAAGTAAATAGATACTGATGGTCAAGGTGTGGTGGAAGAATAAGATAGGAAGAGTGACTACTTAGGAAAAGGAATCTAATATGCGATGACTATATCAAGGTTTATTCTGAATTGTCTTAATTTGGAAATATCAATGATGATATTTTTTCCAGAGGGGAGAGTTAGCAAACTAATAGATTCAGAGTTATGTTCAAACTGATTTGACCGAACTAGAAGTTAGGAAAACTATTATATTTTTGGTATTTGAGCCCATTTATATGTTTTTGGAAGTATTTTGGAGTGTACAAAGGCTTGCATGTGTTCTAGAATGAGTCTTAAGGGTTTAAAGTGCAATTTGGCAAAATCTAAAAAAATATTACTATTTGAGCGCCTTAGTGATGGGTGTTCGAGCATCGCAATGCTGCAATAGTGCCAAGGTGCTAAATAGTGACATTTTAGAGCTGTAGTCATGAATTTTTAAAAAATAAATTAGCATCGCAGTGCTAGGTGGTAGCATTGCAGCACTAGCCACTAACCACACCTTAAATATATTTTAAAACCATTATTCCATTCATTCAATTGCATGTAACTGGCCAAAAGGAGAGAGAAAAAGAAGAATTTAGAGAGGAAGAAGAGGGATTTTGAGCTGCTTCGGGTAATTTTTAGCCATTTGGCTAGTTGGGAAACTTGTTTACCTCGTGGTAGGTTACATTTATCTATCTCAATTTTCAATAACTTGATGTTTTGAGATTTTTTTGATAAACTTTATATTTTCATTACCAAAAAATTAGGACAACTTTGTATTGATAAAACTCGCTGCGTAACATTTTATATGTTATAGAGGCTAGGACTATGAATATATTTTGAATATTTTCAAGAATTTTCTTCTCGGTGATTTTTGAATTTGTGTGGTTTTTATTGAATATAAAATAATTTCGATTCTAAAAAATAGTGTGACAATTTGATTAAAGTCTTTGAATGATATTTTACACATTCTCTAACAATTTGGTTATATTTTGAAAATAGAAATTTTTGCTAAATACTGTTGTTGTCAACCATTAAATATTTTGGTAAATTTTAAATTAAGTCCAGTGGGCTACCGAGTTGAGATTCTTTTATGTCAAAGCTAGTGGGTTACCGAGGTGGGATTCTGTTATATTAAAGCTAATGGGCTACCAAAGTGGGATTTTGTTATGCCAAATCTAGTGGGCTACTGAGGTGAGATTCTGTTTTGCTAGAGCCAGTGGGCTACTGATATGTGATTCTATTATGACAAAGCTAGTGGGCTATCGAGGTGCAATTCTATCATGCTAGAGCCTAAGGGATACTAGAGGAGGGATTCTAGTAACAAAGATATATATATATATAATTAGGCTCTAGAGCTATTCTGATAATCATTATGAAATATTTACTTATAATTCAATTAGTTTCAGTATTTAATTAAATGCATTCAATTTCAGTACATGTTTCAGTTTCAACTTTATGTATAGTATTTTAGTTTACTATTATATAGCATAGTATTTTTAGTTTTTTGGTTTAAATTATATATATTTGTTTTAGGCTATGATAGCCTATTGAGTCATGTTAGCTCATTTTTACTTTTGTTTTCATTTTCAGACAGGGGAAAAGGTAAGGAGTGAGCTGAGTAGTTTTCGATATTTGGCTTTGTTCTATGCTATAGGTATGCTTTTTGGTTTGGTTAGTTTTATTTTGTATGCTTATCTTTTATTTGGTTATATTTTCTATTACCAAGCACTATTGTAGATACCTCAAATTATGCATATATTTTTGGATGATATATAGAAATCTTTTTTGAGATTCAGTAGTCTTCCACTTTATATTACATTTAGTAGTGGCTCTATGTAATATATAAATTAGACATTTTATTTTAGTACTTTTTCAACTGGATCTTAGGGTCAATCTTATAACAATTGGACATGGGATGACTTGTGTAGTAATGGGTCATATCGGGTAGGGTTGTGATAAGTAAGACCAACCGATATTTTTTTACCATGACTTCGTATTAAAACATGAAATATTAGAAAAGCAAAATACAATATCATAAAGTCTACGTAGTTCTTACAATACCATATGCATGAAAATACTTAAAAATATAACATCAAATGCATAAAAACACAAAATTTTGCAAATCCTCCTGATTTCTTCATGGCATGAGCTGCATATGCTCTTGCTCTTACTATAGTGATAGGAACACCTTTATGTGCTACATCAAAATCCTTAGGAGGAATCTTGGAAACGATGCTATGAGAAGAAATTTAGTTGGATCCAAGTCAACTTGATAACTCCATGTTATTTAGTTTAATTAAATAACCCAATATATCATATTCGAACCAAAATTTGAAGGGTTATCTTCCCTCTGAAATTGAACTAACCAACTGTCCAAATCAACTCAAATTTTTTATAGTGATTTTTACTAGGGATGTTACAAACATAATGTAATTGATTTTATGCCAACTAATCCAATGGATTTTCCCCAATTCATGGGTTAACATGACCCATTTCAATTAAAGGTGGCACTATTGGATTTATTCATGCTAAGTCTTTAAATTAGTGGGCCAAATTAATCTAGCTAAATGCCTAATGTCCAAACCACACACTCCAATAAGTTTAAAACTTAGCCCAATCGTTAAACCATAATTTAAGAGTTGTTAAGGCACCCAAGAGTGGGTAGGGGGGGATGAATTGGACGTTAAAAAAAACCCCAATTGGACTTAGGTTAGAGAAACTTAGATTTTAGTTTGTACAAAACTTATAGTGAAAAAGAAGTTAATGTTATTAAAAGAATTTGTGCAAGAGAACCACTTGAAAATTATATTTAATTTTTATGTAAATTTTGGCCAAGAAAAAAAATTTAGGTGATTAAGTTGGTTGCTAGTTAGCTCAAGTAAGCATAGAAAAGAGAGAAAGCAAGCATAAACACAAAGCACTTTTATGTGGTTCGGCCAAAATAACCCACAACCAGCTAGAATTCCACTAAAACCATCAAGGTTACAATAATAGTATCTTCCTAACACCAGGAAGAAATAACCTAACATGACGGTGGGAACCTCATAACAAAGTTACAATGAAAAAAGGAACAAAATAAAAAGTAAATACAAATCTCATAATAACAAGGAATGTAGCTCTCACAAACAATAAGCAATAATATCCAAGAAATTTGATAGCTCACAAAGTAATTTCTTTTAATTATGCACTTTAAATATCAATGCAAATACAAGCACAAGTTAAACTTGCAAGCAATCTAATCTAATAGATGAGTTTAACAAAAGTATATGAAAAATTCAAACACAAGTTATCAACACATGAACAAGAACTTAAGATATTTTGAATGAGGAGATGCACAAAAGATATCAAACATACTTTTGAATCAACACAAGAAATATATGAATAGTAAGAGATCACAAGTAATGTTCAACTAAACTTTGATCTACCACATGAAGGATATGATTATGATAAAATATCAAACTAACATGAAGAGAATTATAATTTGAATTAAAGATAAAAAGACTTCACAATCTTGCACAAGATTAAAAGAATTAAAACATCACAATTGGAAAGAACTCACCAAATTGTCTTCTCGAAGTATGGAGAAGAGTGAGAGAGCAAGGAAGACACTTTAGCAAACATGAGAAACCTGGAAACCCATAGCCAAGGAATGAAAAATGATCTAGCACTCAGAGGAAAAATTTTGGTAGAGTTTCGTTATTATGAGAGCAAGAGATAACAAAAACACTAAACCTTCCTCTCTTATTTCTAAAGAGAATTTCGGCCAAGGCATGGGAAAATTGGGGGAAAACATTTGAGGAAATAATTTTAATTTCAAAGGAGATTTGGAAAAAAATTAAATTACCTCCAATAAATGCTTGTGGTTGGCCAAGGCAAAATAGGAAGGAGCCATGCAATTTTTGGCCAGAATAATTTGAATTTGAATGTTGATAAATTCAACCAAGAGAGGGAAAGCGTTGATGCACAATATTTGATTTAATTTGTAGCCTTTATATTAGGATACAATCCAAGGGAAAGGTCAATTGACAATAGAAAATTTGCAAAATTAAAATAATTCCAAGTATAAGAAAATTTTATGTAAATTAGGACTACATGAATTTGGTAAGGATTAATTGAGGGATTTAATGCATTGGGAAGCTGGGAGAGGGGTCACTTTTGAGCCATTAAATCAAGTTCTAATTTATTAATCCATGTGTTAAATAAATTAGCTAATAGGATCAAGTCTCATGGATTACACACTTTAAGGCAATTTATTATATTAATTAATTTTAGCCCAAATTTTACTTCATTTTAATTAAACCTATATTAATTTGGGCTTAATTTATTTGAATGTGATGTGCATAAATTTCAATGATAAAAGTGATGTTGTATAATTAAAAATATTTTTTATTAATTAACTTTATTAGTTAGTTAATATGATATAATAATATTAATAATTATATTGGATAAAAAGATTAAAATATTGAAATTAAGTATCCAATTTTATGGAATTAATTTCATTTATTTTTATAAATATATTATTCAATTTAAATAAACAAATTGATAATATTGATCTTGATAAAAAGTTATGGTCAAATTATCATTTTGAATTTTTAAAAAGAATAATTTGAATGATTTCAAAAATTCAATTTTAGCTTTAGTTTATATGGCCAAATTAAATAGTGTAGAATGGTGTGCCATGATGAAATGTGTATTCATGAATGATAATTGAATATTAGATCATGTTAGATGCAAGTTCAGAAGTGAGAAATATAATAATGATAGGGTTTCCAAAATTAGTGCTAAAAATGATAATGTATAAATTTATAATCATGAATTAATTTTGAAAGAACCATGCACATAAGTTTAGAAAATTTTATTTATATGTGAGCTATTGAGCTTTAGAAAATAAATACGCAAGTCTTCAATCTTCAAGTCTTAAACTAATGTAAGTCTAGCTTGGTGATTTTGTTTCCTAAAATGCATTTAATGTAAACCATTAGTCACATCAAACATAACCTTTATTATCATCAAAATCCAATGACACCATACACGATGGCTCATGGGGCTAACAATCTTTGCCTTTTTGATGATAATAAACTTTATGTTGGTGGAATTTTATGATGAAGGTGTAAGGTGACCTTTCATCATCTTTAACAATTATAGCAAGTAAAGCATGACAAATATATGGCAACAACATGTAATAAAGGTCCCTCTAAATCTTTACATGGATAAAAATTTCAAAATTAACATGAAATTTTGAAACCAAAATAAAATTTCTTCTCCCCTTTTGACAATATCAAAAAGAAAAAAAAGAGAACGTAGAATAATTTTTAAAGAGTTGGATCTAGCATACCAAGCATTCTCCTTAAAGTACAGAAATGTTCATCAGGTAAAGGTTTAGTAAAAATGTCAGCAATTTATTGTTCATTTGAGATAAATTCAATATTAGCATCACCTTTACAAACATGATCCCTAATGAAATGGTTTTTAATCTATTTATGTTTGGTCTAAGAGTGTTGAATAGGATTCTTAGTTATGTTGATAGTAGTGGTGTTATCACAAACTCCAAGGCCCATGGGATATTTTAATCAAGATGCAATAGCTTCATAAGTCTTGTTATAGAAAAAATATTTTTAGATTTGAATGAATGGTTTATGTGCTTTCCATGAATGCAAGTATCACAAACATAACCATTATGAAAATTACTTTTTGGTAATCCATCAACAAGTTCAAGTTTAGATAATTTATTAAGTGTATTGATGTTAATACGACATAGTCTCCTATGCCATAGCCACATGTCATCATTATAACTTTTAAGACAATAAATTTATGTTTTTATCATAAGGACTATCTAAATCAAGTAGGTAAATATTTTTATGTCTATGCCCAACTAACAAAACATTCATTTTTTTTAACTATACAATATGAAGCATGAAATAAAATATTTAGTCCTATATCACATAGTTGACTAATAGATTTTAAATTATGCTTGAGACCATCAACTAGAAACACATTATTTAAAAAAAATGAATGCTTACCAATTGTGCTAATACCAATTATTTTTCCTTTAGCATTATCACCATAAATGATGTATCCTCCATCATATTCTTCTAACTTAGTAAACTTTTCTTTATCACATTGTCATATGTCTTCAATATCCACTATCCAAGTATCACATGCCTTCTTTTATATGGCTTTGAAGGCATTCCTACAAAAATAAATTATGGTTTAAATTTTGGAACCCAACTAAATTTGCATCCACATTCATAATATGATAAGGAAGGCATAGAATTAACATGGGTAATATTTTTAGTTTTTGGAATCCAAACAAACAAAAATTTTGCATGTAATTTCCTAGCATAACAATCAAAAGAAATATGTCCCTTCAAGCTACATGAACTGCATCAAATTTTTATGTTTGCATGTGGCTTAAGTTTATGTAATTTATTATGTGAGCTAGTAAAAGATCTACTTCTATTTCCATGGGAAAAAAACTATGAACATGTGATTTCTCAAAAAAGTTTTACTTAGCTTTCAAAATTATATTTTCATTTTCTAGTTTATCAATATGCTTTGCTTCTTCAAGAAGAGTTATGTTTTTACTCTTAAGTTCATCACATTCACATTTTAAAGAACTAAAATGCATGTCTAAGTTTTGATGTTCTTTATTTAAGACTTTGTACCTTTTATTTAACTTTTTGTAAGCAATAAATAAATCATTAAAAGCATCATCTAATTCTTCATAAGAAATTTCATCACTTACCTCATTTGAGTCTGAAGAGTATTCTGCATTAGCCATTAACATATGTTTGCCTCTTCCTCAGATCCTTCTTCACTTGTTTCTTCTGATTCAGAGTTTGCCAAAAAGCTTTCTTCTTCTTTTTTGAAATGGTTCTTTTTCTCTCCTTTTCAAACTCCTCCTCTTTCTTTTTATTTTGTGGACACTCTCCTTTCATGTGTTCCGGTTTGCTACAGTTGTAGCATATGATGTTCTCTCATGCATAAAACTTTTTAGTGTAAGGGTTATAAACTTTATATTTCCATACTTTTGCTTCTTTTTCCTTATGAGGTTTCCAAGTCTTTGAGTTAGCATTGCCATCTCCTCTTTGTTAGCTTATGATGATGATAGCATTCCTTCACTTGACTCTTCAATTTATAAAGCAATGCTTTTGCCCTTGTCCTTCTTGTGTGTTCCTTCAAGTCCATCACATTGAGCTTAATCATGTTCATGTGCTATCAAGGAGCCTAATTACAATAATATAGTCTTTTGCTTCACTAATTGCAATAACCTTTTCATCCCATTCTTTAGGTAAACATCTTAATATTTTATACAATAGTTCTTGATTTTTGAAATTATTTTTTAAAGAATGCAAGATGCTTATGATTTTCATAAAGCGAGTGTACATGTTAGAAATAGATTCATTTGAAAGCATGCAAAAATACTTTTACGTGTTTCGAACAAAACAACCCACAATCGACCTACTCAATGCTTGGCCACCCACAACCTACTAGGATTCCACTAAAACCACCAAGGTTACAACAACCATGGTTTTAAAAACTAGATCGGACTGGCTAGTTTGACAGGTTCAATCATGAACCGGGCATGTGGTCGGTTCGATCCTCATAAAATACCAACCCAACATCAAATCGGTGGGAACCAATGCGAACTGTTGAATTAGTCCTAGTTTTTAAGAATCGATCGGTTCATTGCATAATTTATTTAAATAATTTAATTTATTATAAAATATTTTATTAAATAATAAATTTATTTAAGTATAATATATTAGTTAATAAACTAAAAATTATATACTAATTACTAATTAATCATACCCAAATGGTTCCACCTCCTAGTGTGGACTCTTTAATTATGAAAAGAAGGAAAGCTATATAAACAACATAAGAAAAGCCTCCCAAGTGATGTGGGACTAAACAACTAATTGTGTCATGTGTGTGCATGGAGGATTACCTTCAAGGGGATTTTTTGAAAAAGATTGATATTATATTCAAATAAATTTGATACAGAATATATAGATATAAATTATATATAAGTATATAACATAAATTAACAATAATTTATATTAAATTTATAAATTTATATGTGAATTAAATTTATATTAAATGTGAATAAAATTTAAAAATTGGTTTAGATTTAAAATTATAGAAACTTTTTTTTTTGTTCTTTAGTAATAAATTTATAATTTTGCATGATATATGTACCATTATTATCATATAGAAAATATTTAAATTTAAAATTATATGTATAAATTAGTTATATGATTTATATATAAAAATTATATTAAAATATTTAAAATAAATTAATAATAATTTATATTACATTATATACTTATAAGTAAATTAAATTTATATTAAAAATATTATTTAAATATTATTATTATTTATTATGTCATCTGGTTCGACTCTATTTGAATTGGTCGAACCGGTTGACTCGTGAAACTCTCCTTTTTTCGGTTTAATGTCCGATCCAATTTTAACAACAACAGTATCTTCCTAATATATGAAATAGATAAGCTCACATGACGGTGTGAACCTCACAACAAGGTTACAATGAAACAAGGAACAAAATAAAAAGTAAATACAAATATCACTATAACAAGAAATAACAAGGAATTCAACTCTCACAAATAATAAGCAACAATATCCAAACAATTTGATAGCTCATAATATAATTTCTTTTAATTATGCACTTTAAATATCAATGCAAATGCAAGCACAAATTAAACTTGTGAGCAATCTAACCTAACATATGAGTTTCACAAAAGTATATGAAAAATTCAAGCACAACCTAGCAATACATGAACAATAAGATAAGATAATTTGAAAGAGGAGATACACAAAAGATTTCAAACAAACTTTTGAATCAACACAAGAATGATGTGAATAGTAAGGTTCAACTAAACTTTGATTTACCTCATGAAGGATATGATTATGATAAATTATCAAACATGAAGAGAATCACAATTTTATCAAGCATGAGAGACCTTGAAACCCAAAGCCAAGGCATGAAAACTGATTTTGCACTTTGAGAAAAAAAATTTAGCAGAGTTTCATTATTGTGAGAGCAAGTGGTAAGAAAAATACTAAGCATAACTCTCTTATTTATAAAGAGAAGTTCAGTCAAGGCATGAAAAAATTGGTAGGAAACATTTTAGGAAATAATTTGAACTTGAAATAAGATTTGGAATAAATTAAATCAACTTGAAAAAAAAGCATGTGGCCGACCAATGCAAAATAGGAAGGAGCCATGTAATTTTTGGCCATAATAATTTGAATTTTAATTTGAATTTGAATGTTGAAAGTTTTTACTAAAAGAGGGAAAGGGCTGATGCAAAATATTTGATTTAATTTGTAGTTATTATATTAGTGTGTAATCCAAGCAGAAGGTCAATAGTCAATAGAAAATTTGCAAAATTAAAATAATTCCAAGTATAAACAAATTTTGGCCACATAGTTTCCAAATAAGGACTAAATGAATTTGGTAAGGATTAATTGAGAGATTTAATGCATGAAGAAGCTGGGAGAGGGGTCAATTTTGAGCCATTTGATAGGGTTCTAATTTATTAATCCATGTGTTGAATTTATTAGCTAATAGGATCATGTCTCATGGATTACACAATTTGAGGCAATTTATTGTATTAATTAATTTTAGCCCAAATCTTACTTCATTTGAATTAAACCTATATTAATTTAATCTTAATTTATTTGAATGTGATGTGCATGAATTTCAGTAAAAAAGTTATTGTATATAAATAAAAATAGTTTTATTAGTTAGTTCAGATAATTTAATAATATTAATAATTTATTGGATAAAAAGATTAAAACATTGAAATTAATATCTAATTTTTATGAAATGAATTTGGATTATTTTTCTAAATATATTATTCAATTTAAATAATTTTATTGATAATATTAGTGTTGATAAAAAGTTATGGTCAAATTATCATTTTGAATTTCTAAAAAGAATAATTTTAAAAATTCAATTTTAGTTTAATTTTATGGCCAAATAAATACTGTAGAATTGTGTGCCATGATAAAATGTGTGTTCATGAATCATAATTAAATATTAGATCAAGTTAAATGCTAGTTCATAAGTGAGAAATGCAAGAATGGTAAGGTTTCCAAAATTAGTGCTAAAAATGATAATTTCTAAATTTAAATAATCATGAATTAATTTGAAAGAATCGTGCACGTAAGTTTCAAAAATTTTATTTATATGTAAGCTATTTTATTTGAGGTAATGAGCTTTAGAAAAAAAATATCCAAGTCTTCAATCTTCAAGTCTTAAACCAATGTAACTCTAGTTTGGTGATTTTGTTTCCTGAAATGCACTTAATGCGAACCATTAGTCACATCCAATAAAACCTTTGTTATCATCAAAATCCAATGGCATCATACACGATGGATAAAAGGAATTAGTATTAAGTATCATGGGGCTAAATAATTCACCAAGGGTTAAAAGATGGTTAAAAGGGATTAGTATTAAGTATATAAGCTTAATAAAGTTCTTCCTAATTCCTCAAGCATCACCATGATTTCATGTCATAAGCTCAGCTTAGGGGATATAAATTTCCCCTTCCTTTTCTAATGAGGTTGATCATCATCTTCACCATCAATAAGCTCCAGCCAATTCAATGAGCCTTCATTCCAATTAAGAGCTTGCATCTAACCCAGATGATCGAGCTCCCTTCATTCACAAAGGGGTGTTAGTAAACTAATTAATCTAGGTGTTCTTAGCCTAATCCCTGAGAGAGTTAATCTCCTTGAGTCCACCTCAATGTGTGATGTCCATATCTCTTTCTAATTATGGCCACATAGGTATTCAAACTAAACCCTATAATCCATAAGCTTGGTTTTGTCTTCCCAAAGTTTGGGTCCATGACATGTAAGTTAGACCCCAAGAATTGTATCCCTTAATCTTTTGAAGGTGGTCAAATTGAAATCACTTTAATTGGTACACTATAGAGGGATAAATATGTTATAATATCTCAAGCTAAGTACATATATGTGAGCAGGAATGATGAACAGATGTTGTCCATTTAAATTTGATAGCACTAATTGAGCCAACCAGTGATAGTTTAGTACTGAGGTCATATTTTTTTTCAAAAACTATTTTAAAAATTTTATGAGCAATATATAAATCTAAATTGCATGAAATTTCTACTGAAGATACATTAAACTATGGATAATTTGGAAAAAAATCCATTTATGCCAAATTTCCTTTATTTTTTAATTTAAAAAATTTAATGAACTATTTTAATTAATTAATCTATCAAATTATCTTGGAAAATTATCAAACTCATTTTGGAAGTCAATTAGACCATAATGAAGCTTATATAAAATTTTCAAGCACCTATACATTTTATTAACAAACTATTTGTTGATAATTATTGATAGATAATTGATAAAATGTTTAGGGCAAGCTTACAATGTATCAAACCTATGATGATACATTGATTTTCCATAGTAAGCTATAAGAAAGATTAAAAAAATAGTTATGTAGTATTTGATGTTATTATTTCTACAAAAATATGTAACCCTAAAATAATAGTAGTATATAACAAACATATAACTACTAAATTAAATTATATAATTTTGTAATTAAATATAGAAACTATAGAAATTAATTATAGAATAAATTTAAAAAATTAACAAACTCATGTTGATACACATAAAGAAATTTTCACAAATAAGTATTTGTAAGATCTAAGTTTTACAATAAAAAATATTCATCCTCCTCTCTCCTTTTTTTTGTATGAGTTCCTCTTACTCTACCTCCTCTCCCTCATCATTTTTTTCCTTACCCTCATCCCCAGTTCTTATATATCCATGTGCAGGTGGTGGTAGTTAAGGCCGACCACAACCAATGAACATCGCCATAATACATTGTTGGTTACCATACTTAGCTCCACTTGATCATTGTGATTCATAGTTAATATAATGACCTAACGCCTTACTTTATCTTGAATGTCTAGTGGTTGTGATGGGATACTACTTTCTATATATGATGGTGGTGTATATATTACACTTCCTTGAGACCTAGGTTCATACAATCTACCCTACTTCACTCTCCCAACAGCCAATGTCCATAAATCAATATTTGATTATCAAGAGGAGCTTCCTTCTGCAGATATTTTATTAGAGGTCTTTTTAATCACATACATTCATCCTATATAATATTAAAATTAGGGGTGACTTTCTAAAATTAAGTAGTGATAATTTATCATATGTATTAATGATATTAATGTTATTACACTTACACTTGTCCTCCCACATGTGAGATCCACCTAGGAATAATCACTCTTCCTTCAATATGTCCTAATATGTAGCTTAAATAGTGATGGTTTTTTATCCAATTCCTTCTCCTGTAAGTGCATATGTAAAAACTATTCATCGCACTTAGATATATGTGTAATTTATTAAATGAATATTACTTACTAGTCTTCTTTTATACTTGGGTGGAGAAATGGAGCCACCACATGAAGAGAAGTATACATGTTGCCAACATCAAAAGCCTAATTCTCTATATTTATTATCTCATTATAATGTGCTTTTCAAACCCTCACATACCAACCCCCCATATCTTTTATCTAATCCAATAGTCCTTCTCTCAGTGTGGTATGTAAACTTCAATATATCCCTCAATCTTACGACTCCCTTTTATGAAAATTCCTTTGTATTATGAAATGATGCTCAATGTTCCATTGAAACTTTAATGATATTTAAGAATATAATACAAACAAAATTTTATTAATATTGAGTGTAATTAACTAAATGTAAAATATATCATAGATCTCAAACTCTCTAATAGAGAATCTTTCACATCCATTATTATCTTCTTCTATAAAAAATATCATGGTAATAAATGATTCTTATTATCTCAACGATTCTATGTGTAGAGCTATTATAAGTATTACAATCTTGAGCTACATACAAAATGCTGCTTAAACTTGTTCCAAAAATAAAATAATTATATATAATAGTTATTTGGAAACTTATATTTTTCCCTCTGAGTATCATCACCCTCAATATATACTGGCTTAGTAGTAGGGGATGATGGGCTAATACTTGATGTATGATAAGGAGGGTAGGAGTGGTAACCATTATAATAATATGATGGAAGATCTCTCATGTGTTGTAATTCGAGAGCCCAACCATATGTTTTGATGATTATAAATATTATTGGATGTTTTTTTTTTGCTTCATACATTGCATATATTTTTTCTGTACACTATTAACATTTTAGGTCAAGTATATACAAAACACCATCAAAGAATCAGAGCTCCAGAAAGTATGTGTGAGTCAACCTGTCTTAAATAGTCTATAAATTTAATTTTTCTTGAGTCAATATTTATAATATGTGTATGTTGGGTTAGCAATCGTGCACACACACAAGGGGGAGTATAATTAAATATTTTAAATTTTTAAAGATCGTACTGGACAATCTTGATCATATTGTACGATATATGTAAATATTTTCAAAATATTTAAATGCAGTTAAATGTAATATAATAAATCACTATGTTGAGCAAAGTAATAAGAGCATAATAGTTATCAAAAGATTTAAATAATAATACTGAGCTGCTAATTAAACTAAAATTTATATTACTTAATAGTTCATATCACAGATTTCTCCAATCCCAGATAAAATCTCATAGGATTTTGTCCTCTTATGATTCCCACCAGAATTTTTCTCTCTTTCAGATAGATTCTCAAAGGATTCTGCCATCTTATGACTCCTAACAAACAGATTTTCAGATTCAGATTCTCAGTTGTAGACAAAATTTCAATGGATTCTGGCCCCTTATATCTCTCAAAAGATATTATTTTCTTATAAAACTCTTCAATATTACATAATTCAATCACATAAACACATATTTCATCACATTATAATAAGTTTCACATAATTAGGCATATTTCATAATTACATAATTTTCTATAAAGACGATAATAAAAAATTCTACTAAGTAAAAATGCATAGTTTCAAAACATAATCAAATTACCAGAGATTATGTTAAACATTGTTTTAAGATTTTAATCATAATACAATAATATTTTTCAGAGTTTGGATTATTTTTTATTCAATAAAAATGGCCTTATTTCCAAAACCCTTGATGTAAATTTTTTGAAAAAATATTCAAAATCTCAATCTCTATAATATATAAAAAGTTTTTCGGTGAAAGTTTTTTCAGTACAAAGTTATTCTCATTTTTAGTAATAAAAATTGATAGTTAATTAGGAAATTTGAGAATCTTCATATTTTTAAAACTGAGATACATATAGTATGAGCTACCTCGATCTGGACAACTTATACAAATGGGCTGACTGCTAAAAATAACCCTAAACGGCTAAAAAATTCTTCTTTCCTCTCAAAATCCCTTTCCTTCTCTCTCTTCTTCGGCTGCCAACATCAAACAAATGAATGGAATATTGGAGTTAATATTATATTTAAGTGTAGAAAGTGACCTAACATTGTGGCCTTACTATCTAGCACTACGGTGCTTGTTCAAATTCCAAAAACTTAAGACTATAGCACTAGAATGTCTCTATTCAGCACTTAGGTGCCACTACAGCGACACGACACTCAAACACCCAACTTTATAGCATTATGAGGGATAAAATTTTAGAATTTGCTAATATACATTTTAAACCCTTGGGACTTAGTCAAAAACACATACAAACCATTTTTATATAGCCAAAATACTTCCAAACACATGCAAATGGGTTCAAAATATAAAATTTTAAATATTTACCTTTTTTCAATTCAGGTCCAAATAGGTAGAACTGAATACTGAATTTGGAGATGCACAACTCTCCCCTCCTCAGAAGAATGTCATCCTCAAAATTTCAAAACTCAGATCTCATATCACAGAAATAGGTCAAGATATAATTATTTTATTTTGGACTCCTTTTCTCAAGTAGCTTCTCTTTCAATTCTATTCTTCCACTAAAATTTTATCGTTGGAATTTATTTATACATTAACTATCTGACATCATTGGCTAAAACCCTCTACAATTCTTTCTAATAACTTAGATTTGGTCATACCTCAATATCTTCAGCAGATATCTTTTTTTTAGAATTAGATATCCATTTCTTTAGAAGTGACATGTGAAACACATTATGAGTTTCACATATGTAATTTAACAACTATAATATGTAGGCAGACTACCCGATCCTTTCAACTACTTCAAAGGTCTAACATATCTTGGACTCAACTTTTCTTCCTTGTTAAATCTGCTAATACCTTTCATTATTTTGATCTTTATGTATACAAAATCTCCTATCTGAAACTCTACAGCCTTATGCTTAGCATAAAAATACTATTTTGCCTATCCTATACAGCTTTCAATCTATCTCTGTTTAGATAATTTTTTCAGAAGCATCTTCTACTAAGGTTGGCTTGATTAATAGTTGTTCACCCACCTCTACCAAAGATAGTGGTGTATGACACTTCCTGTCATATAAATCTTTATACAGAGTCATACCTATACTTAATTTAAAGTTATTGTTGTAAGCAAACTTAATTAGAGGAATATGGTCTTCCCAACTGCCACCAAAATCTAAAATACATAATCTCAAAAGATCTTCCAATGCCTGTATAATCCTCTTAGACTATCCATTAGTTTGAGGATGAAATGTCATGCTGAAATATAGTTTCATACCCAAACCATAATGACATCTCTCTATAGCTTGGGGTAAACCTACCATATAATATGATAATCTCATGTACGTCTACCTGTGTTAATCTATCTACTGAATCAGACTATTAGATCATAATGAAATGAGCTAACTTTATCAGATGATTAATTATAACCTAAATAACATTATGTCCCTATCTTGATCGGGAAACCTATAGCAAAATCCATGCTCATCTCTTGCCGTTTCTGCTCTACAATGGGTAAGGGCTGTAGAAAATCTTCCGTTAGGTGATGCTCTTCCTTCACTAATTGATAGGCTTCACATTTTGAAATAAAATTTGTGATATCCTTTTTCAATTAAGATCACCAAAATATACCTTTTAAATCACAATATATTTTACTATTTTATAGGTGAATAGTGTAACCTAAATAATAGGTCTAGTGCAGAATCTCCCATCTCAGATCTCTAAAACTAGGGACCCATAATCTATTTTTGTAGAAAATAATATTATAATTAGACATTCATAATTTAGATTCTTACCAGATCTAATATGATCAATCAATATTAAATATTCTGCATCTGACTTCTAAGCTTCATGAATCCTTTCTTGTAGAGAAGGTTGAATAATCATCTAAGCCAGTATACTAGAATTCTAATAAGTAGAAGAAATCACCTCCAACTATAACCTTTCCATATCCCAATTTAAATACTCATCAGAAGTGAGCTTAATATATTAAAAACTAGAAGACTTCCTACTAAGGGTATCTGCTATGCATTAGCCTTGCCAGGCTGATACTACATAATTAGATCATAATCTTTAATCAATTTAAGCCATCCCCTCTACCTCAGATTTAGATTCTTCTGATTGAATATGTACTTTAGTCTTTAATGATCAGTGGAAATCTCACACCTAACACCCTATAGATAGTGTCTCCAGATCTTTAGAGCAAATATCATAGTAATAAGTTTTAGATAATGTGTTAGATAGTTTCTCTTATGTGGCTTCAACTATCTGGAGGCATAAGTTATCACCTTTTCATGTTACATCAATACACATCCTAGACTTTTCAGTAAAAATGTCACCGAGCTCCTGAAATTCTTTTATATTAGATGGAAGATCTAAAATTAGAGCAGAATTCAATAATCCTTTAATCTCTAAAAGCTCTCATCATATTCAGGTGTCCAAACAAAAGCTACTGACTTTTGAGCCAGTCTCATCAGAGGTGTAAAAATCTAAGAAAACCCTTTTGCAAACTTTATGTAATATCCAACCATGCCTAAGAAACTATATATCTCAAATATGGTAGTAGGTCTCGGGTAATCAGTGACTACTTGAACTTTCTGGAGATATACAAAAATGTTTGCACTACTCACTACGTGTCCTAAAAAAGAAATACTCCTCAACAATAATTCACATTTGAAGAATTTTGCATATAACTGATGCTATCTCAAAGTCACCAAAATAATCCTCAGATATCTGGCATGATCTTCTTCAGAAGCAGAAAAATTGAAAGTAATAGCAAATATATCTAGAAAATCTCTGAACACTTTGTTCATCAGATCTATAAAAATAGCTGGTGCATTAGTCACCTCAAAAGGCGTGACTAAAGAACTCATAGTATCTGTACCTCATACCAAAAGCTATCTTCATTACATTAGCCTTCTTCACCTTCACTTGATAATATTTTGATCATAAATCAATCTAAAAAAATATAGAAGATCTAACTAGCTAATCAAAAAGATCATCAATCTTTGGTAGATGATATTTATTCTTAATAGTAAATTTGTTCAACTCTCTGTAATCAATACACATGCACATCATACTATCCTTTTTCTTCATAAATAAAATTGGTGCTCCCCACACAGACATAGTTGGATGAATGAATCCTCGATCAACTAACTCCTGAAGTTAAATCTTTTAATCTTGAAGATCCATATATTGAAGCTCTATAAGTTCCATCTTATATGGAGCTTTGAAAGTTGGGACAATACTAAAAAACACATCAATATAGAACTACATCTCTATCTAGAGGTAAATGGACACTCCTTAGGAAATACATCAGAAAATTCTTGTACTACCGAGACGTTAGAAAGAGGATTAGAATTTATACTCCTATCCCAAATTGATGCTAGAAATACCATACAATCTTTCTTCTATAATTTATCTTCTTTCATAATAGAAATCAAATAAGATAAAACTCCTCTAGCTCCCTAAAATATATAACTCTCATTGCCTAAAAATAATATGACTCGCTTTTTCACATAATCAATATGAGCCTCATACGAACTCAACTAACCCATGCCCAAAATAACATCAAACATAGAAATGGGTAATAAAATTAAAATAGGCATCCACTTCCTATCCAAAAATCTCAATATCACAAAAATAGACTCTAGTGGCTATCATACCATCTCTAGTCGGCAAGATAAGAGTAAAATAAAGTAAAAAAATGAAGGTAAGTATAATAAATTGAAGAAAAATGCTCAGAAATAAATGAATGGTTAGCTCTAGAATAAAAAATATATGATCTGACTTAGTTAAAATGTAGGCCATACCTATCATAATATCTGAAGCATCACATGCCTCTTGCTGAGTCAAACTATATACACATAACTGAACTGAGGCTGGAGCAACTGAACTTTTAGGCTCTCTCTGACCACTACTAGATGGTTTACCTGCTACTAAGTTTGCCATAGAAGCAAATCCACTATCTCTACTAGATGGTCCTCAAAATATGTACAAAGTGGAATAGACCTTTATCTCTCCATCAGTATAACATAACTCTTAGATTGAGAGTCATATCATATATCCAATCCTACCTATAGACACTCAGCTACATGGTGTACTACCTGCCCGCACCTGAAGCATTGTCAGTCATCCTATAATACTAACAAGATTGTCGTCTGCCATAACTCTGGCATACATGTACCCCACTAATAAAACTCCTAGATCTAGCAACACTACCCCTACTTGAAAGTTTGATAGGGATGTTAAGCTCTAGTGAACTAGTCCCGAGGCTAACCAAGAGGGGGGGTGAATTGGTTATTTAAAAATTTCACGATAACAATGAAAATCTTTCATTACTTAGTAGCGGAAACAAGTAAACAAGAATGAAAAGATAAATCACAGATATTCACCCAAGCAGTAAATATCGGAAAAGTAAAGTGCAAAACTGAATCAGAAAAGCAAACCAGATTTTATAGTGGTTCGGTCAACTTGACCTACGTCCACTCCCCGGAGCCTCCCCTCCGGGTATTGCACTAAACAAAAGGTGTCTCTCCTTTTGCTCCCACAGTAAGGCGGAGAAGCCTGTACAAACACCTCCTTTTCACCACACGGTGAGGCAGAGAACCCGACCTCCTTTTGCTTTCTCCTGAAGCAGGCAGAGAACCTTTGAACTCCTTTTGCTTCCACCTGAAGCGGGCAGAGAACCCCGAATCTTCTTGCGAACAATCCTCCCACGACGAACACCGACTAGACGAAAGACGACGAGCAGAGAAGACGACTCTGATCCGTGCTTGGAGCAACCTTAGTGAATCCCTCACTAACTCCCCCTCACAAGATCTTCTCTCTCTCTCCCAACTCTCTCTCTCTCTCTAGGGTTTCTCAGGGAAGGAAGGTGGCAAAAGATTTTTCTTGTTTCAAGAAAAAGTTCTTTTATAGGAGGGCCTAAAATTTGCCCTAAATCTCAATTGGTCGGCCAAGATCGTCCAGGACGATCGATAGATCATCCTGTACGATCAGTTCAAATTCAGCTGTTTCAGCCTGGACGATCTGGCTCTTCTGGACGATCAGTAGAAAAAATTGTTCTTATCGTCCCGTACGATCCTGCGATCGTCCGGGACGATTAGTGCAAATCGAGGAATATCGTCCAGAGGACAGTTCGGGTCATCTAGAGAAATCTGTGCTGGACGACCAAAAAATGACTTGATCGTCCAGGATGATAGGGATATCGTCCTGTACGATTAGTTCAAAAAGGCCCTAAATCGTCCTGTACATAGTTCTGGACGTACAGCTTAAATGCACTAGACGATCTTGATCATCCGAGACGATCCTGCGATCGTCCAGGATGATATAATCGTATCAACCAAAAATAAATTGCTTTCCTTAATTACCAGATTAAATTAGGCATGATTAACTGAATCATTCGGGACGATACACGTATCATCCTGGACGATCAGACCAAATAACTTAAAATAAAAACTTGCCTAACTTGATCTGGCGGTTGAGAATTTCTGATTTGGGCATATCGTCCCGTACGATCCAGAGATCGTCTAGGACGATCTGCTTAATCAGACCCTCTTAACTTAGTCGCCCTAATTAGGGTTTCTATTTTGGCTGGATCGTCCAGGATGATGTGAATATCATCCAGGATGATCTGAATAAAAAAAATGAACAGAAACTCTAATTCACTCAAGCTCTCCCCCTGAGTATGTGTGTGCAAGGTTACTTAGCTAGGGGATCAGTTATATTACAATTGACTCAATAAAAGGAAAATTATACATTTGACACACTTGGACCCGATCTTGAGTTCGCTTGATTTGCTTGTGATCTTTTGTGCCTAAAATGGGTTAGCCAAACAAAATACACTGGAAACATGTTTGTCATCATCAAAATCAGATTTGTAACAATCTCCCCCTTTTTGATGATGGCAAACATTTGTAAAGTAGTTTGAAAATATAAGTAAACTAGGAGATCAAAACACAAATATTTTTTCAAATTTTCATTTAACAACTAAATCAATATAGGAAACATGACTCATAACAAAAATAGAAATGACAATAGAAACGACTACAACTGACTCCCCCTTTTGACATCACAAAAAGGAGGAGGGGAAACAGAAACGGAAAGACAAGTACAAACCATAAAAGAGAACAACTACACAATAGAAAACTAAAACTGAGGCGGATCCTGATCAGAAGAAGGAGGTGGCGGTGGTGGATTGAAGTAGTGGTGAATGGCCTGAAAGTGGGCTCCAATCCAGGCAATGTCCTGGTCATGCTGCTGTTGCTGCTGCGTAGCATAGTCAGTGAAGCGCTGGATGTCCTCGGCGTGTCGCTGCTCCTGGGCAACCACATAGGAGTCAAATCTTGCCTCCCACTGGTCGAAGCGCTGCACAAGGTGGTCAAAGGGAGAGGCAATGTGAAGGGGTGCAGGTGCCTCTGGTGCAGCAGGAACTGGAACAGCCTCTTCCTCTTCCTCCTCAACATCCGGGGTAGGCTCCAGATGTAGTTGGGTGCTGTGTAGGACGTGGAATGAGTTGTTTGTGAAGAAGGAAGGAGGGACATTAGGAGGGACAGGATACTGAAGGTCATATTTCGTCTCTAAGGCATAATGAATAAGATGACCTAAAGCTAGATTTGGCCTGTGGCCCGGATCTCTAATGGTGGTTATGTGTTCTATGTATCGGATAATCAGATCAGAGGCATTAAATTCTCGACGGGCCATGATGTAGTAGGTGGTCAAGGACAGTAGCGGGGTAATGTGAATTCGATCCCCTGCCTTTGGAATGACAGAGGAATGAAGAACGTGCTGAATGATCCGTCTGTCCTTGAGAAGGTAAGTGCAAGCGTTGTCATGATAGGGTGCGTTGGTATTGCGAAGGAAGTGATTGGCGACACTCCAATCATAGTCAGGATCGGTGACAAGCGTGTGAAGTTTGTCGCCAGTGACAGATAGGTTGAGAATATTATGAAAATCGTGGGTCGTGAGTTCACGGGGCGTTGATTTATGTATGATCGAAGAGTGGAATAGTCCGAGGAAATGTGCAAGTTGGCAAAGAAGATTTGAAGGAGTTCAAGATTAAAGGGAAAGGCTAAGGTCAGAATGAAGGTGAGGGAGGTGTGTGTGAACAGATCCAGAATGGGATAAGTGAGAGTGCGGGGATTTACAATTTTAGAGTGCATGATCCCCACGTCACGATAGCATTCGAATGCAGCCTGATCGGCGGCATTCGGAAAGCGAGGATCGACATGTCCCTGGGAGGAACTGACACCCTTTTGACGAGACCTTTTGCCACCAGCCATTAGGAATCCACAGGGTAAGGAAGTAGAAGGAGAGTGGAAGAAGAAAGGTGTGGAAAAATCTGAAGAAAAACTGCTGTTTATATAAAAAACAGCCTGATCGTCCCGTACGATCGTGACATCATCCGGGACGATTTGTCATTTATGACGTCCTGACGATTGGTCAAAAAGGCGGTCTGATCGTCCAGGACGATCAGAGATCGTCTAGGATGATTAGACACAGGCGATCGTCCTGAGGAGTCAGGCTGGACGATCGTTGACGAAAAGTATCATCCAGGATGATTAGGTGGATCGTCCAGGATGATATGTAATAAATATGTCGGACGGGCTGAATTCGAAACGTCCAGCGGATTACACATGGATCGTCCACGATGATGAGGTGGATCGTCTAGGACGATGGATAATAATTAGTGCAACGTCAGCCGTTTGATCAGATCAGGAAGATATAGATCATATCGTCCAGGATGATGAAAGGATTGTCCAGGACGATGAAAGGATCGTCCAGGACGATCACCAATAATTGGGATTTTTTTCAGTAGCAGGAGCAGTGTGGGGATGATTTTGAATGAATCGTCCAGGATGATGTTTGGATCGTCAGGACGAAGAGGATCATCCAGGACGATCGGTGTATCGTCCAGGACGATGTGAAGAAAACAGAAAAAGATGAAAGATGAAGATGATCGATTAGGATCCAAAAAATACAACCATGAAATCAAAATAAAACCAAAACGGATAAGACTTACAGCAAAAATTTATAAAAACCAAGGTTTTTTTTTTGATCAAGTTGCTCGAGTAAATCAGAGTTTTTCCTTGATTTTAGATTCAAAAATCGCTAAGAAGACGATTGACATCGCTGAAATCCAGAAAAGGTTGGAAAAATCAACTTTCGTAACTCAGACCCCGGGCACCTTATCGATGCAAACTTCTTTCAAAACAAAAATCTGATTCAGAAGAGAAGACATTAGATTTAAAAGAGATCCTTTCAAGCCTCATTCCAGAAAAATATCTGATATAATAGTGTTACAAAGTAAAAAATCAAAATCAGGATTTTCAAACTCAAGCTTTTGAAAATATTTAAGTGGCACACGAATTTCTCTAAGACATTTAACAATCTGAAAGGGAAGAAAGCTTGGTTTGAGCTCATTTTGTGCCTCTTTTTCAAATTGGTTGGCGCTTTGTGCATCTTTTGATTTTTTGATACACTTTATGTATCCAATTTGGCAATTTCGCATCTTTTCAGTTTTGGGCTCATTTTATGCCTCTTTTTTCAAATTATCTGGCGCACTGCGCATCTTTTATAAGCTTTCTCCTTTTCATAATCATTAAAGAGTCTCAGCTGTGAGATTATCTTCCAGACATAGGAGATGGCTCTCCACAGTGAGGAAGAACGATTCACAAAATAAAAGCTATACAACATATGATAAATGCAATCACTTGGTTTAGAAAATCAAACTAATGACTCAAGACTTTGAAAAACACTATTAATATGAGGCAGATTACTATAGGAAGATAAAATAATCTCTATTTCAAAAACTAACATTTTAATTTTGAAGAGGATTTTTATTCAAAAGAAACCATACACCAGTAAAGGAGTTAGAGGAAGAGAAACAATCATCAATGTTTCTTCCCTTTAACAGATTCAGTGGAATCAATCACTGCTTACCAGCTTCCAAACCAAAACAAGGTAAAAACTTCCAGTCAAAAATTTAGATCATCAGAAGTAGTGAGCGGTGATCAGATCTTGAAAAACATAAAACAGTAAGTGTAAGATATGAACCAGTGAATAAAAATAGGTAGAAAAACACAGCAAAGTAAATACTCAAAACAAACTAACAGTAAGGCTAAAATAGAAATCAGCAGAGGAAATAAAATCAACTGAAAGTAAATAATAAAAGCAGAAACTAACTAACAGAAAACAGAATACCAATCTGAACAATCAGAAATCAGCAGTCATCAGAATCAAGCATTTATATCAATCACTCCTAATCTGGTTCTCAAAATACTGAATGAGTCAAAGGCCAGTGGTTTAATGAATATGTGAGCCAACTGATTTTCAGTTGCTACATGATGTAGCTCAATGTCCCCTTTTGTAACATGGTCCCTAATGAAGTGATGCCTTATATCAATGTGTTTGGTCCTAGAATGTTGGATTGGATTCTTAGAGATACAGATGGCACTAGTATTATCACACAGAACAGAAATTGTGCCAACATGTACCCCTAAATCCAAAACTTATTGCTTCAACCAAAGAACTTGGGCCACACAACTCCCTAAGGTAATGTACTCAGCTTCAGCAGTGAAAAGTACAACTGAGTTCTATTTTCTACTAGACCAGGAGACTAACGACTGTCCTATGAATTGACAAGTCCCAGAAGTGCTCTTTCTATCCACCCTACACCCCGCAAAGTCAGAATCAGAATATCCAATGATCTCAAAAGAGGTGCTGTGCCTAGGGTACCAAATTCTTAGGTTTGGGGTCCCTAAAAGATATCTAAGAATCCTTTTAACAGCAGTCAAGTGGGACTCTTTAGGATCAGCCTGAAACCTAGCACAAAGACAGACACTAAACATGATATCAGGTCGGCTAGCAGTCAGGTAAAGCAGTGAACCTATTATCCCTCTATATTTCTTCTGATCAACAGATTTTCCATTTGAATCCTTATCTAGCTGAACTGAGGAGGGCATGGGAGTATTGATTGGCTTGGCTTTGTCCATTTCATATTTCTTCAAAATATCCTTAGTGTATTTTGATTGATTGAGAAAGGTTCCATCATCCGTTTGCCTTATGCTAAACCCCAAAAAGTAGGACAATTCTCCCATCATACTCATCTCAAACTCCATACTCATTGTTTTAGAAAACTCTTCACATAAATATTTATCAGAAGATCCAAAAATTATATCATCAACATAGATCTGGACAATGAGTAAGTCATCCCCTAATCTCCTCAAAAAAAGGGTCGTGTCTACTTTCCCCTTAACAAACTCTCTTTCTAACAGGAATGTGCTAAGCCTCTCATACCAAGTCTGGGTGCCTGTTTTAATCCATATAAGGCCTTTTTTAATTTATAGACATGACTTGGATATTAGGAACTCTCAAAACCTGGGGGTTGTTCTATAAAAACATCTTCTTTAATTACCCCATTTAAAAAGGCACTCTTGACATCCATTTGAAACAGCTTAAATCCCTTATAACAGGCAAAGGCTAGTAGCACTCTAATGGCTTCCAATCTAGCTACAGGGGTAAAAGTCTCCTCAAAATCAATCCCTTCTATCTGATTATACTCCTTAGCCACCAATCTTGCCTTATTTCTCACCACCACACCAGAATCATTCATCTTATTCTTAAAGACCCACTTGGTTCCCACAATACTTTGATTTTTAGGTCTTTCTACTAACTCCCAAACATCATTCCTTACAAATTGATTCAATTCTTCCTGCATAGCTAAAATCCAAAACTCATCCGACAAGGCTTGATTGATGTTGGTGGGTTCAGTCATTGAGATAAAGGTAGAATGGTTTACTTCCTTCCTAAGTCCATGCCTAGTCCTAACACCTTCAGAAGGGTCTCCTAAGATCAGTTCTTTAGGATGACTCGAAGATTATCTCCAATCTCTAGGCAACGTGATTTGAGGTTCTACCCTTTCCTCCAAATTTGTATTTCCAACTCCTTGGGTAACCTCAACGATCTCTTCATCTTTTACTTCAGATCTAGACTCCTTAGGATCAGATTCATCAAACACTACATGAGTTGTTTCTTCCACCACCAAAGTCCTCCTATTGAACACCCTAAAGGATTTCCTCACACTTGAATATCCTAAGAACACTCCTTCATCAGATTTAGGGTCAAATTTTCCTAAGGGTGATTTTCCGTTGTTCAGAATGAAAACCTTACAGCCAAAAATATGGAGGTGGGACAGATTTGGTGTTCTACCCTTAATGATCTCATAAGGTGTCTGGTTCAGTTTGACTCTCACATTCACCCTATTCAGTACATAACAGGCAGTATTTACCGCTTCAGCCCAAAAGTATTTTGAAAGTGAATACTCGGCAAGCATAGCTCTAGCGGCTTCCACTAAGGTCATGTTCTTCCTTTCAGCTACCCCGTTCTGCTGAGGGGTCCTAGGAGCTGAAAAATTGTGACTAATCCCATGATCCTCATAAAAACTTCCAAATCTTTTATTTTCAAACTCCCCTCCGTGATCACTATGGATGGTAATAATCTCACATCCTAACTTATTCTGAATCTAAGTAGAGAAAGATCTAAACTCATCAAATGACTCAGATTTATGTGACAAAAACTTAACCCAAGTGAACCTCGAATAATCATCTATAATCACAAACCCATAGACTCTCCCCCCTAAGCTGGCAGTGCTAATGGGTCCAAAGAGGTCAATGTGAAGAACTTTTAAAGGTCTGGAGGTGCTAATGTCCTTAACAGAGTGAAAAGAGGACTGGTCTTGCTTCCCCAACTGACAGGCATCACACAGGTGATCCTTAGTGAACTTAAGCTTGGGCACACCTCTAACTAAGTCCTTTTGGGTGACTCTCCTAAGGGTTTTCATACTGGCATGATACAATCTCTATGCCATAACCAAGACTCAACAGCAGCAGTTTTTAAGCAAATTGAAATATCAGATTTAATGCAACTTACATCCAGCTTGTAGACGTTGTTGATCCTTTGCCCCTGTAAAACAACTTCATCATTTAAGCTTAAAATGCAACCAGTGGGCAGGAATTTGATGCTGTATCCCTTGTCACAGAGTTGACTGATGCTCAGCAAGTTGTGTTTCAGTCCATCTACAAGCAAAACATTATCAATCATAAAATTCTTTGAATCACCAATTATACCTGAGCCTACCACCTTCATGGTGGTGCTATCTCCAAGTGTAACCTTGCCTCCAGCTCTGGCCTCCAGCAAAATGAACTGATTTGCATCTCCAGTCATATGTCTAGAACATCCGCTGTCCAGGTACCACATGCTCTCATGAGGTCTTGTGTGAGAGCACACCTATAAAAATATCAAACGTCAGTCTTAGGAACCCAAACAGGTTTGGGTTCCTTCTTATGAAAAGAAGAATGCAATGCATGCGTGCTGTGTTGTGAAACAGGCAGTTTGGGTTTCCACACCCAATGTGTACTACGGTGAACAGTGCAGGTGTGGGAAATGAGTCCTAACATGCCACATGAAAAGTATCTAATACCAGGAAAAGGGTTAACTAATCTATGTGGGTGATGGTGCCTCTTCCTAGATGTATATGAAACATGCTTTGATGAACTTGCAACATATTTTTCAAAAGATGGCGGTGCATAAAACTGTTCAAAAGTAGGCGGGGTTTTGTTCTTTTCAAAAGCACTGATTTTCACTTTCAAAAACTCATTTTCTTTCTTTAAACTTGCAATTTTAAATTTTAAGGTTCCATTGCTACTTTCTACTTCACATGCCATTATATCTAACTCTTTAAAAGCTCTTTCTAAGTCCACATGCGTGGTTTTCAATGAATCATGCTCAGAAACTAAATCAGAATATTTTTTATTCAACTCATCAAATTCATCAAGCAAGGACATGTGATTGGAATCAAGTGTGGAATGATCTTTAACTACAGAATCATGCTCTTTTTGCAAAGTCAAGTAATCTAATTTCAAACTAGCATGAGTTTTCTTAAGTTTCTTATAGGATGTATAAATTCTTTCAGAAACTTCAAATAATTGATCGTAAGTCAGCTCACATACCTCTTCCTGATCCGACTGACCAGGGTGATCATCAGCCATCAGACATAAGTTTGTTTCCTCCTCTTCAGCTTCAGTCTCAGAAGAGTCGGATGTAGAGTCTGCCCAGAACGCCTTCTGAATCCGCTTCTTGTCCTTTCTGAACTTTAGTTTCTCCTCACCCTTCTCCTTGCTTGGATGAGCTTTAAGTGTAGGACAATCAGCCTTAATGTGTCCAGGCTTCCTGCATTCAAAACTAACAGATTCAGATGAACCCTTCAAATTTTTATTGGACTTAGCCTTGTTCCACTTCTGATAGTTCTTATATTTCTTCCTTAAAAGCTTTTGAATTTCCTTGTGATTAAGGCAACATCATCGCTATCAGACCCAGAAGTGCTAGCATCTGAATCTTTGGCCTTTAGTGCCACTGTCTTCTCTTTCTTGCATTCACCTGCATCAAGTTGCCTTTGGTTCACCCCTTGCTCATAAGCAATGAGTGATCCAAGTAAGCTGTCAATAGAGTAAGTATTTAAATCTTTAGATTCAGTGATAGCAGTAATCTTAGCATCATAAGAAGCAGGCAAACATCTAAGAATTTTGTTCACTCTTTCGTAGTTAGTAAGTTCTCTACCTAGAGCATGCAAAGAGGTAACAATCTGAGTGAACCTTGTGTACATTTCTGAAATAGTCTCACTAGATTTCATGCGAAAAAGTTCATAATCATGTAACAAGATGTTTAACCTAGACTGTTTGACTTTAGCTGTACCTTCATATGTTATACATAATCTATCCCAGATTTCCTTTCCCGTTGTACAAGTAGAAACACGCATATAGTCTTCAATTTTAAAGCACAAAAGAAACAGTTCAAGCATTTTGCATTTAACTGTGCTAAATCACGATCATCAAATGTCCAATCAGCAAAAGGCAATTCAGTTTTCACATTGTTAATCAATCTAAAAGGTGGTTCGTATCCATCCTTAACTAACATCCACATGCGATAATCAATGGATTGCAGAAAAGTAGACAGGCGTGTTTTCAAAAATCAAAAGGAATATTGTCAAACAACGGTGGTCTTGTAATGGAATAGCCTTCAGCAGTATTATGATTGTTACAGTTAGCCATGGATCAAATTCAAAAGTTTTTAAATCTAAATGTTGAATCCCGCTCTGATACCACTTGAAAGTTTGATAGGGATGTTAAGCCCTAGTGAACTAGTCCCGAGGCTAACCAAGAGGGGGGGGGGGGTGAATTGGTTATTTAAAAATTTTACGATAACAATGAAAATCTTTTCATTACTTAGCAGCAGAAACAAGTAAACAAGAACGAAAAGATCAATCACAGATATTCACCCAAGCAGTTAATATCAAAAAAGTAAAGTGCAAAATTGAATCGAAAAAGCAAACCAGATTTTATAGTGGTTTGGTCAACTTGACTTACGTCCACTCCCCGGAGCCTCCCCTCCGGGTATTGCACTAAACAAAAGGTGTCTCTCCTTTTACTCCCACAGCAAGGCGGAGAAGCCTGTACAAACACCTCCTTTTCACCACACGGTGAGGCAGAGAACCCGACCTCCTTTTACTTTCTCCTGAAGCAGGCAGAGAACCTTCGAACTCCTTTTGCTTCCACCTGAAGCGGGCAGAGAACCCCGAATCTTCTTGCGAACGATCCTCCCACGACGAACACCGACTAGACGAAAGACGACGAGCGGAGAAGACGACTTTGATCCGTGCTTCGAGCAACCTTAGTGAATCCCTCACTAACTCCCCCTCACAATATCTTCTCTCTCTCTCTAGGGTTTCTCAGGGAAAGAAGGTGGTAAAAGATTTTTCTTATTTTAAGAAAAAGTTCTTTTATAGGAGGGCCTAAAATTTGCCCTAAATCTCAACTGGTCGGCCAAGATCGTCCAGGACGATCGATAGATCGTCCTGTATGATCAGTTAAAATTCAGCTGTTTCAGCCTGGACGATCTAGCTCTTCTGGACGATCAGTAGAAAAGATTGTTCATATCATCCCGTATGATCCTGCGATCGTCCGAGATGATTAGTGCAAATCGAGGAATATCGTCTAGAGGACAGTTCGGGTCATCCAGAGAAATCTGTGCTGGATGACCAAAAATTGACTTGATCGTCCAGGACGATAGGGATATCATCCTGTATGATTAGTTCAAAAAGGCCCTAAATCATCCTGTACATAGTTCTGGACGTACAACTTAAATGCACTAGACGATCTTGATCGTCCGGGATGATCCTACGATCGTCCAGGATGATATGATCGTATTAACCAAAAATAAATTGCTTTCCTTAATTACCAGATTAAATTAGGCATGATTGTACTGAATAGTCCAAGACGATACACGTATCGTCCTGGATGATCAGACCAAATAACTTAAAATAAAAACTTGCCTGACTTGATCTGGCGGCTGAGAATTTTTGATTTGGGCATATCGTCCCGTATGATCCAGAGATCGTCCAGGACGATCTACTTAATCAGACCCTCTTAAATTAGTTGCCCTAATTGGGATTTCTGTTTTGGCTGGATCGTCCAGGATGATGTGAATATCGTCTAGGACGATCTGAACAAAAAAAATGAACAGAAACTCTAATTCACTCAAGATCTCCCCCTGAGTGTGTGTGTGCAAGGTTACTTAGCTAGATGATCAGTTATATTACAATTGACTCAATAAAAGGAAAATCATACATTTGATGCACTTGGACCCGATCTTGAGTTCGCTTGATTTACTTGTGATCTTTTGTGCCTGAAACTAGTTAGCCAAACAAAACACACTGGAAACATGTTTGTCATCATCAAAACTAGATTTGCAACACTACTTAGAGCTACCACTGACACAAACTATCAACCTTTCCTAAACTCTCTAGGTACAAATCCGCTCTTCTTTCCAAAAAATTTATTATAGATGTCTCACCACTGAACCTCTTCCTACTAGAAGACCACCACTATTGAGTAGCTATCAGATCATTTTCAATCAATTAGTCTCTCTCCACAAGCTAAAAAAAAATTGAAATGGTACTAGGGGTTGTCTTAGACTATCTAGAAGTTTTCTAAAAAACGTGTAGCACTTTTTTATGAGTGCTAACCAACTGTAGAGCATATCTAGCCAAAGTGATAAACTCTACCTCATACTACATCACAGTCCTACTCCCTTGAACCAATCTCAAAAAACTTTACTGCATCTGCTGACGTGCAAAATGTGGTACGAACTAGTCTCAAAATACATCAAAAAAATCCTCCCAACTAATTAGAAGTCAATCTCCTTTAAAATTTATCCTCATACTAGCCCATCCACCAGCACTTTACCTCACCATATAATAGAAAGACTATTAATGTACTTTCCTCTCAGGAGGACACTACACATCATAAAAAGGCTTCTCTAGTCTCATCAACCAATTCTCTACTACCCTGGGCTCAATAATGCCCTTAGACCTTAGAGGCTTCAATCTTAAAAAACATTTGTAAATGGTTGTTTGTATCATCAGATCAAAGAACAAGAACTCTTCTCTATGCTTCGCCCATCATCTAGGCATTTAGACTAGCAAACTAAGAAGCAATATTAGAACTCACTAATAGAGCTATACTTTGTACAAGAGCTATCTGATTGGACCTTTTCCCACCTAACATATCCGAGTCTAGCAAATTTATATCATATATAAAATATAATTAAACATATATACACATGCAATCAAATAATAATGAATATCCAAACAGACTCAAAACTACCCCACTTGACTTACAATTAATTCTTATAACTTTATTTTATGATATATTTCCAAAAATATTTCTCTGATACCGCCAAAAGCTTGTCACAATCCAATATAATAGGATAGGTCCTATCGTATTGAGCTGTGACAGGCAAATTCTAAGATCTAATTTTTAGAAATATTTTAGATTATCTTACAATATACATTTTAAACAAACAACATACTATAGAGTTACTAAAATATGCAAAGTACTAAAAATAAACTCATCCATAAAATCTCTTTTTATTTTATCAAAAAATATATATAGGATTTACACTACAGTACATGGCTACACAATAGAGAGCTGAGCAAAATATAACCAAAGCTCATGATAACTATACAAAAATCAAAATAAAAAATACCTATCTAGACTCAGGTCGTTTCCTTACCTACTAATTAATAGGGTCCTTTCCCTTCTTAGATCTTAAAAAATAGAATGCAAAATCTCAGTGAGCTTAACATCTCAACAAGCCACAAATATTGATCTAAATTTTCAAATTAGTTCTTTTATTAAATTTTTTAAAAATATTTAAATATAATATAATATAATATAATAAATTACTATGCCGAGCAAAGTAATAAGTGCATAGTAGTTATCCAAAGATTTAAATAATAATACTGAGCAATTAATCAAACTGAAATTTAATTACAAAATAGTTCATATCACAGATTTCTTTAGTCCCATATAGAATCTCATAAGATTCTGGCCCCATATAACTTCCAACAAAATTTTTGCCTCTTTCAGATAGAATCTCAAAGGATTCTGGTTCCTTATGACTCCCAACCGATAGATTTTCATATTCCGATTTCTGATAATAAATAGAATTTCAAAAGATTTTAGTCCCTTATATCTCCCAATAAATAATTTTTTTTCATATCAAACTCTGAAATATCACATAATTCAATCACATAAATACATATTTCATCACATTATATCAAGCTAAGCATAAATAAGAATATTTCATAATTGTACAGCGTAGGAAATAGAAAATTCTGTTGCGTAAAAATGTATAATTTCAAAACATAACTAAATTAACATAGATTATATAAAGAATCATTTTAAGTATTTAATCATACTATATTATTATTTGTTAGAGTCTAGATTATTTTTTATTCAATAAAAATAACCTAATTTCCACAACCACCCATGTAAAATTTTTAGAAAATATTCAAAATGCTCAGAATCTCAATCTCTAAAATATATAAAAAGTTATATTATGAAAGTTTTTCCAATGCAAAGATATCCTCATTTTTCGGTAATAAAAATATAAATTTAATTAGAAAATTCAATAAATCTTTATATTTTTGAAAACTAAGATAATAACAGTGTAACCTACCTTGATCTATATAACTTTCATAACTGGTCTCACAACTAAAAATGATCTTAAGCGGTTAAAAAATTCTTCTTTCCTCTCAAAATCTATTTCCTTCTCTCTCTTCTTTGGCTACCAATTTGAGCAAATGAATGGAATAGTGGATTTAATATTTTATTTTAGAACAGAAAGTAGCCTAGAGCTATAATGTCACCATCTAGCACTGCGACACTAGTTCAAATTCAAACACTCGAGACTACAACATTGTAATCCACTATTTAGCACATATGCACCATTGCAGCACCATAGAGCTCAATTACCCAACATTGTGATGTTCTAGGGGGAAATTCTAGAATTTTCCAATATGTATTCCAAACCCTTGGGACTCATTCTAGAACACATGTAACATTTTTCATATACAAAAATACTTCAAAACACATGCACATAAGTTCAAAATACAAAATTTTTAATATTTATCTTTTTTAATTTAGGTCAAAATAGGTAGTATGGAATATTGAATTTGGAGGTGTCATAGAGGTTATGTAAGAGGGAAAGAGTCTTATGGGATTTAAGAGAGTGTGAGAGGGGGTTTCACATGGTTCCTCTGACCAACTTGCACCTGAGTTCCTCTAGGTGTGTTAGTGTTTGTTTTTATGTAAGTAGTAAAAATAGAGATTTTGGAGGAGTGTTTCGGCTAAATAATGTTGGTATAGTCTTGAAAATGGATACAAGGGTAGTTTGCGAGATTGTGAAAGAGTTTGAGAATATTTCTAAGAGCACTGCAGCATTGGAGGCTTTAGCACCTTGATGCTAGGACATATTAGTACTTTTTAAAATACTAAATATCTAAAGTCAGTATTTCCCAAACGATCACCCCACAGCTTGCTAGAGAAGAAAGGAAAGGAGGATGAAGGAAAGAGAAAGCAAAGGAGGATATTCGAGATCAAAAATCTAATTTTTATCTGCTAGTCCAGTTAAGAGAATTCTAAGGCTCGTGGTAAGTAACCCATACTCCATTTCAATTTTTAATTTTGTTGGGTAGAATGAAAGTTATGCTTTTAAAAGTATTTTTCTTAACTTTAAAAGGTTTTTCTGTGTAACTTTCTATATGTTGCTTTATTCTTCATCTGGATGATTTGACTTTAAGAATACAAATTTTCATCCGTCTATTTATCATATATTAATTATTGATGATTCTAGAAAATGGTGACCTTTTTGATTGACAGCACAATTGATAAAATATGTTATTTTAACATTTTATGCAATCTCTATGAATTTGATAAAGTTATGAGTATTGTGTATTGGAAACTAAAAGTGGTGTTTTTTTATATACAAGTGGATATATGATATACTTTCTTCAGAAATTGAATTATATATCATATTTGCATTAGCATGCATTTCATAACATGAATTTTTGAATTGGAAAGAAAAAAAATGATATGAATGTTCTCTACTTGGGCCCAAAGTGAAAATACTTTATATTAAATACTCTGTTTTGACTCTATATTGGCTATATATTGAATCACACTCTGTTATGTGTTGGCTCTACTATGTACTTATCTTGAATAGGTGGGAGGTGGAAGATTTGGAGTAAGGGGCACCAATATGTGTGCATTTCACATCATAAGTGCATTTGTGTACCTATAGTTTTGAATTAAACAATATTTACATGATTTCATTTCAAAGTTATTTGTCAGGATTATGAGCTGAATGCTACTTGAATTGAATACTATAATGGGACATGAGATAGACCTACTGAGTATATACTCACTCTGTTGCTTATATTATTTTAGGCAAGAAGGGTAAAGATATTGTTGAGTAGATCAATGCAATAGAAAGCAAGAAAGTCGGGTTAATAGATATTTATGATTTTGGAAGTCTAGGTTATACTTATGATGTATTGAAAAATATTGAAATATGGATTCTTGTATATAATTATTTTGGGATATAAAATTATAAATTACGCACTATGAATATATATTTTTTATATATTCTTGATGATTAGTTGGCTCTGGTGTATTCTAATATATGAAATGATTAACTCAAGAATAAGTAAGGTTAAATTCCTCTTTAGGTTATAGGGTGTGACTCCTAGGAGGTGAACTGAGAGATTCTTTGAGAGAGAAGAATTTGTATGGGCTTATTCGCCTAGCTATGGGCTGAAGGAGAGTCACTATTAATTAGTGCAATACTCGAAGAGAGGTATTTCAGGGAGTGGACGTAGGTAAAGTTGACCGAACCACTATAAAAGTTAGTTTGTATTCTTTCTTCTTTTTTGCATTCACTTTCTACAGTTTTACTTTCCTGCATATTTATTTTTCTACAATCTTAGTTGAGTTTGATTATCATTGTGATGCAAAAATTATTGCGATTGATTGGGATTGATATTTCTATTAAAAAAGAAATAAAAAGAAAGATAAAAGAATAAAAAATTTGTTATTTAATTTTTCTACAAAATTAAAAATATAAAAAGATTAGTATTGTTTTTGGTTTGTTATTGTGAGTTGTGATTTGTTTATTAAAATGCTTCTACATCAAAATTTGATTTTAGTTTTTAATCAAAAGATTTTAGAAAACTTTTTAAATCACCAATTCACCCCCTCTTAGTGTGTCATTTCAACATTCAATTGGTTTCATAGCCACCTATTGAGCTTTCATCTTGGGATTCTACCATGCATAGTGGTGGTGCAGGATAACTAAGAATAATACCTATCTACTAATCAGATGATGGATTGAACACTAGTGTGAAAGTTCAAGATGGTTGTTATACCTCACAAAATTAGCCCGAGGCTCACCAAGAGAGGGGGGGGGGGGGGGTGAATTGGTATTTTTAAAAACCCCTAAGCAGGAATACTACTTTTTTTGCTTTTTAGTTTTAGCCACAAAACAACTTAAAAAAACTTAATTCAGATAGATTACTCAAAATAACATGCGGAAGTAATTTATATAAAAATTTACATGATAAAAGGTTTATTTATTTATTTTTAACACATGCAAATATTCTTGTAGCAAAAAGATTTAAACTCAGTGTAGTTAATTGATAAGATCGTAGATAATAAACTCAATTTACAAAGAAAGAAAATTATAGAAAGATAAAATGCGAAAAATAGAAAAAAGTACAATAGAAATTTTTATAGTGATTCGATCAACCTTGATCTACGTCCACTCCCCGGAGTCCTCCGCTCCAGGTATTACACTAACACTAAGTGACTCTCCTTTTGCTCCCATAGCAAGGTGGAGAAGCCCTTACAGACTCACTTTCACCAAACCTGATGCGGTGGAGTGTTGGAAGCTATGTCACCTTCCCGATGATGGCAGCGGACCTTGAATCATTTTTCTCCCTCCTAAAGAAGGCAGAGAATCCAAAGCTTTTCCTCCCTCCTAGAGAAGGTAGAGTACCTCCAATATTTTTCTCTCTTCTGGAGAAGGAAAAGTACCTTCAATTAGAGAAAGCAAAGAACCCAAAGCTTTTTTTCCCTCCTTGAGAAGGCAACGTACCTCCAATCTTTTTCTCCCTCTTGAAGAAGGCAGAGTACCTTCAATCTTTTGCTCCATCCTGGATAAGGCAGTGTACCTCGAGGACTTGATTTTGAAGCCTCTCTCCCAAGAGAGCCTTCAAGGGCTCACTAAGGCCACAGGAGGAGCAAGGGTGTAGCTAACCGGAGCAACCATGTGATCCCTTCACACTCCTTCTCCCTCATGCTCAATCTCACCTTTTCCCTCCTCTCAAACCCTAATTTTCTCTCAAAAGCACCTCTCTTAGAGTTCCTTTAACAGTCACGCAATCCTCTCTATTGCTAAGAGATTCTTCAAAATATTGCTTAAGTATTAGGTTTCAAGAAATTTTAAAAATTTAAGTTGGTTGTCTCTATTCATATAGTATGACTAGAAGTCATACAATATGATCAGATTAAAAACTAGACATGTCCAGTATAATGCAAATAACTGTTCAGACGAACTGTTCAACTTTCTGAACACATCATACAGTACGATCCAAAGATCATCCAGTATGATCTATTTTCTTTCTCTCAATTCATACAGGATGATTCCTAGGATGATTAAAAATCATCTCTATCAATCATCCGTAACTACTCTCATCGTATAGTACGGTTAGTTGATTTCAAGTAGGTCATCCAGTACGATGAGAATATTATACAGTACGATTAGTTCAAAAATCATAATTTCATTTGGTACAATATTTAGGATGACCACATTTTGTCTCTATCAATCATACAGTACAATCAAGATCATACATTATGATATGCTATTATTAATTAAACTATGATTTGATTGACTAATTATAGGGATTAATTTAAGTAAGATTTTAAATTTTTGTATAATACAAATCACATAATACAATACGATTAGTTTAAAATTCAAATTTTGAATATCCTACTTAATTTATCCAGTAGCTTAGATTTTTAGATCGTAACGAATCTTACAGTATGAACTAGATCATACAGTACGATGAGTTCATAGAAATTAATTATTCAATTATCCATTAAACTCATTTTTATATAAGTGATCGTACAGTATGATTGTAAGTCGTACAATATGATTAGTATAAAAAAATTATCTTTAAATTTTTCTCACTCCCCATGTGTGTGTGTGTATATGATCACCCAATTGCATATACTCTTATGTGGCCAGACTCAAGAAATAAAAAATAAAAAAAATTAAAAGTACATACTCTTTTACTTGACATCCTATTCTACCCTTTCATGAGTTTTTAGTAGCCTTGAGTAGTGTATATTTTACCTGCAATGTTAGGGCTCACAGACAAAAAAGAATATATAAAATATTTACAGAAAAAAATATCAATTCAATCAATAATATTTATCATCATCAAAATTACAGACTATAGATCCTGGATTATAACATAGTGAAGTTGTGAGAGGCACTAGGTTGAAGATTCAGTGTCCATCGAGGGAGTGTGCACCTCTGTGGTGGGAATTGATGGGGAAGCAGAGTGCTGTGCAACCATTCCTATAAGTAATCTAGGAGAATATTTTCTTATTCTTACGCCTGTACTTATTATTTTTGCCAGACATCTATGTTGTAAAATCAGTGATTAAATCTAAATAAATATAGTTATATTATAAATATATTAAGGTTATACATATATTTAGAGTTACAATAATAAAATATAAAATGTGTCGTATTGTATCACTATTATTTATTTGATTTTCACTATTATTTGAGTTCTTATAGTTTAATTAAATGTGTCTTATAGTTTAACATGGTAAAGCTATGGTGCTACGTCAATTTTTATGTTTTTATATAAATACCAAACACCATTACCAAACTCATTTTACTTCACCTAAGTGTTGAAGAGAGGATATGTATAGGATAAGAAAAGAGAAGAGAGAAATGAGAGAGGAAAAGATGAGTTTGGCTATCGTGGAGTTGACTTTGTTCATCAAGCCAGTTGGGAGTGCTCATCTCAAGGTAGGTTATCGATACCCTACTATAGGTTTCAATTTTGATGTTTAAGTGGGTATTTTGGGGTTTTAATTGATTCAGGTTGACATAAACACAAATTTATGATGATTTAGAAAGTTTTCACTATGTAATATTTAGTGTTGTAGAATTGAACAATATGGTCACATTGACTAGAAAAATGTAAATTTTTAGTGGACAGTTTGTCTTACATACTATTTTAAGTATGCTGATATTTCTAAAAGTTGCTATAGTATAATAAATGCTCCAAAATTGATTTTATAGATGCTATATGTGAATGATTTTGTGAATTATAACTACTAAAATGTGAGCACGAGCTTCATCCCAGAAACCCTACTAGTCAGTTGTATATATGAAATTTTATATATTTCTATAATATGCCAATCACTATATATATATTAAAAGCATTAATATTCCCATGTTTATGTTTCTAAAATGCAAAGCAAAAGGAGAAATTATAGGTGATTCACTGCTATTAAATTTCCAAGCATTTCGTGATTTTTGATGATGTGTTTACCTATTGGCTATACATATTGATAAATATTAATATTTTTATGATACTCCGAATGCATATCAATGTTCTAATCATTCTATGTTGATATGCCTTAAAATATGTTCCAAAGGGAAAATATGTGTTTTTATACTTATGTGTCAGGAAGTGTGCATAAAAAGAGAAAGAATGATATCTTTATGCTATGGTAGAAGGAAGTGTAAGTGACATATTCTTGATGCTTATATGCATTCCATTCATTTTGTAATACGTTATACTCTATTTATACATGTTGGAAGTTTTGCTAGCTTTGTGCCCATGAACTTGAAATTATGTGTGATGTGAAAGGAGAATTACAACGCTAATGGCTAGTGTTGGATGTTTCACATGTATACAAGTGGAGGTATAAGAGACTATGCATTTATATACTTGTCTCTATGTGTAGTGATATGCTCAAACAAATATGATATGATCAAGTGGAGTTATAAGTGAATGTTGAGGTATAAAGATGCATTGATAAATGTGAAATGTCAAGGGACATGTATACGAGTGGAGGTATAAATGGAAGTGGAAGCGGAAGTATAAGGAGATATCGATAAATATAAAATATGAATAGTAAAGGGACATGTATTCAAGTAGAGGTGTAATTAGAAGTGGAGGTGTAAGGAGGCATCAAGAAATGTGAAATGTGATAGGCTGAAATGTGTTATATAAATGTGAAAGTGTTTTGATTCATATGCTCCATATTATGTTTCTTTATGTGTATGTTTTGATGTCAAGTTCTTGTTCAAGTGATGTTCATGTTGGTGCCACATTCAAGTTCAAGAAATGTTTATTTTATTACCTTTGATATGTTCATACTATTGACACTAATAATTCTATCATAATCATGTTGTGATAGAATATTATATAAGCACAATTTTGCTTTAATTGAACTACTTAACTTCTTATTTAGATAATAGTAAGCTCTTATGTAATTTAATGCAAGTGTTGAGCATTTAATTATTCAGTATGTTTTATGTAGCCTATTGAGCAAGTATTTGCTCACCCTACATTATTTATACTTCATTTTAGGAAAGGGTAAGGCATGTATGAGAAGATAAGAGTTGATAAGGTTAAAGTTCATATTGTATGTATATTTTCTTTTTAGATGATTTTTTGACAATCCGGTTATTAATGTTCGTTGGGATATTGTGAGTGAATATTTATATTAGATTGTTGTACATGATTCCTTTGATGAATAAAATAATGATGTATATGTGTATATTCATTGTTATCTAGATGAAATTAAATGACCATATTGTTAATTATGAATGAAATAAATAAGAATTAAGAATTATTCTTCTAATTAGATCTTGGGACGTGACAGATAACTACATCACATGTTTTATAATTGACTCTTACATTAAAATTGAAGATTGTGGCATCATTTGATGTGTTATATACAAAAAAAATTCCTTAGAGGACTGATATGGACTTTAAGAATTAGAAAATTCTTCATAATAAACTAAAAAAATTATTATGTATATATATTTTTAGAATATTTATTTTATCCTCATATGAAATATTTCTCGTAATGATTAATAATGGCTTTTGTATGTTATGTTTACCTATGATCAAAACATGATTGGATGATGCTGCCTCTAGGTTGGCTCAACTAACATGCTAAATTAGGGAGCCAACTAACAAGCTAAATTAGGGGTAACTTAAGTGGTTGTCAATAGTCAGACAATAATGATTTAACATCGATGGTTGTTAAAAATATATCCAATTATTAATATAAATATATCACATAATATACCTCAATTCCATGAGTGGAACAACGTGATGAGAATCAAAGTTTTAATAATCTAATTTATAAAAATAATTATAGGAAGGTTTGTCATCTTAGATTTGGGTAACAAATATTGAAAACAATGACATGCCACTTTTACATGAATATATTGCTCACCTCGAGAGGAGCATTTTGGTGCGGGCTCTATAAAATAAATGCTTATGGGGGTTGTAATGACTTTGATTCCAAGCCTCTTCTAAATGATTTTCAATATAATAAGAGCAAGCAAAGGCTATTTAACGATGCTAAAGTAATGTTCTTAGCAATATCAATTCAGGAGGCCAATTAAATGCACCCTTGTATATCATCGATGATAGACACCACAAAGCTACAACTTAATGAGAAAGAAATCTCTTTCTATTTGCAACTTTTGGCTATGTGTAAGAGGGAGTCATCCTATTAAGTCGATCTATGATAAATATGATTAAATTAGATTGCTCTTATTATCAAATGTATCGACTTGTTGTGATATACTAAATTTATAGCAAGCCTCTACAATATTTTAAGCTTATGATGACTCTTCTATTTTATTTTGAATAAAACCGATCATTAATTCAATCATTTTGTGTTGCCTCAAGATTCTTGCATTGCGTAAAACATTGTCCTTAATTGGGAAAAAAATGTATAATTCCCCATAATGTAAATATATATATAAAACAATATCTATAAATAACATGTTTTTGCTATATATGAATAAATGACAAATATAGATATTCATGTAGAGATGAGAAAAAAAATTACTATATTATTTAGCTAATAATCCAAAATTTTTGATGTGTTGGCCATATTATTTTCTCTCTTTTAGAGCTAATAATTTTTTGGGGGCATTTAGGTCAATTAAAAAAAATTCACACACACATCATCTACATAAGCTAATAAATTCAGAGTTTCTTAAATTATGAAAGGATAATGTAGCATTACTTTATATTAAATATCATTTATTTTTGTATACTTTTCATTCAACAAAGGTGGATGAGATATTTTGCTAAACTTTTCAATGAAGATTATGAGAAAATAATTGACTATAGTGATCTTAGCACCCTAAATGAAAATAAAGATTTTTGTTTTTACTGGCGTATTATTAAAACCGAAGTTGGAGAGGCTTTAAAGAAAATGAAGTGTGGAAAAATTGTTGGATCTAATGATATTCCAATAGAGGTGTGAAAATTCTTAGGAGATGAAGGTATTTCTTGGCTTACTAAATTATTTAATATTATTTTGAAGACTAAAAAGATGTTAGATGAGTGAAGAATGAGTGTTTTGATTCCTATTTTTAAGAATAAAGATGATGCACAAGATTGTGCAAATTATAGAGGAATTAAGTTAATGTGTCATACTTTAAAACTATGGGAGAGAGTTATGGATCATAGGTTGCGGCATGATACTAATGTTTCTCAAAATTAATTTAGATTCATGCCGGGTAGGTCTACTATGGAAGCTATATATTTATTGAGAGGTTTGATGGAGAAGTATAGTGAGAATAAGGAGGATCTACATATGATATTTATTGATTTAGAGAAAGAATATGATAAAGTTTCAAGAGAAGTGCTATGGAGAGTTCTAGAAAAGAAAGGGGTTAATAATGCTTATATTCAAGTTATTAAGGATATATATGTAGGAGCTGTTACTTGTTCATACACAAGGTGGTTTGACCAAGTATTTTCCTATTTCAGTTGGATTACATCAAGTATCAGCCTTAAGCCCATGTATCTTTGCTTTAGTCATGGATGTTCTCACTAGACATTTGCAGGAGGTTGTACCATGGTGTATGCTTTTTGCTGATGATATTCTTCTTATTGATAAGACTAGAGAGGGAGTTGAAAGTAAACTTGAATTATGGAGGTCAACCTTAGAGTCTAAAGATTTTCGTTTGAGCAGATCTAAAATTGAATATTTAGAGTGTAATTTTAATAATAATAGATTTAGTGGGGGACTGTGACTTTGGGCGACCAAGTCATTAATAAGAGTACATGTTTTAGATATCTTGGGTCTATTGTTCAGAGTGATGGTGAAATAGATGAGGATATTATTAGTGGAATTCAAGTTGATGGTTGAAGTGGAGGAATGCATCAGGCTTGTTGTGTGATAGAAAGTCTCCCTTAAACTTAAGGGAAAATTCTATAAGATAGTGGTGAGACCTACAATGCTTTATGGTGCAAAATGTTGGTCATTAAAAGAGAATAATTTAAGTTAAGTGTTGCAGAGATGAGGATACTCATGTGGATGAGTGGCTTTACACTTAGTGGCAAGATACAAAATAAGCATATACGTAAAAAGGTTGGAGTAGCTTCAGTGGAAGATAAGATTAGAGAGAATCGCCTTAGATGATTTGGTCACATAAAATGACGGCCTTTCAATGACCTGGTTAGGAAAGTAGATGTATTAAATTTTGCTTATGTTAAAAAAGATAAATGTAGACATAAAAAAACTTGATTAGAAATATTAGAAATGACCTTTCTTTAGTAAAAAAAGTAAAAAAAATCAAAAAATAAAAAAGAAGAAATGACCTTTCTTTAGTAAATTTAAATAAGAATTTGATAGAAAAAAAGATTCATATAATCGACTCTACTAAAAAGATTTATATAATCGACTCTACGTGGTAGGATAAATATTTGATTTGTTGTTGTAATAGTAGTATTTTTGTATACTTCACATTGCTTAAATCGATCTCAAATTGGAATCGAAAGGATCACTCCACCGGCGAGGCTCCATACCAAATCGAATCGAACCAGCTTAGATTAGCTTGAGATCCCATCAGCCAGTTGGTCCATGCCCCCCGAGTGTCTCTCGCATATTGCTTTACCCTGGCTGTTGCTACATTCCTCTCTCTCTCTCTCTCTCTCTCTCACATATTTCTGGCTTGCTGTCTCTCTTCTGTCTATCTCTGTCTCGATACTCTGGATTTCCTCCATTGTTACCACAAGTTTTCATCTTCTCTTGCTTCTGTCGGCCCCTCTTCTCTCCCTTCAGCAGCGAAGAGCGAAAGAACCCACCAACTATCTCACCAAACCATCCCTTTCTACGCGCTGAAACTATCCTGGAGCTAAAAAGGTATTTTTTGGTTGCCCATTATTCGTTCTCTTTGTTCTTAGCAGGCCTATTCCAATTTCTTTTGTTCAGTTTGCGTTATTTGCTTCTATAAGGTTTTTCAGCCTTCCAGTTGGCGTATTGCAGCTTAGAAACACTCTTGCCAAAGTTTGGGTTTCTATGTTGGCCTGTATTGGAGGAATCGCGTATTAGGAGTCTCTTTGGGGAGAATATTGATGCATTGCTTCCACAGGAAAGCTACTTAAAGTCTCAAAAGTGGTAAAGTAACTATCAGATTTACATTTGTCCTTGCAGGTTTTTTTAATCTGTTTGAGAATTTGGATGACTGGGCTTTCTTGATTCGTTTTTCCATATTCTATTTAGTTAGTCATTGGAATTTTTCGTAACCTCACTGCAGACATTCTCATCTTCAAGAACAGTAACGTGTAGGGCGAATACCAATGCATTGACATAGAGTGCTTGTGATCTGGACAAAGATATTGAGGAAACCCCTTTTCTTTGGGTAGACTTAGAACTGTAAACTGGAGAAATTATTTAATATGCACTTATTATCTCATTTTTGTTAGGAAGTTGACTGGAGTTCAAGATTTTTGGCAACCTAGAGTTTCAATTGAAATGGAAGTTGGTGTTATTTTCTTTTAATTTCATTGAGTTCTAGTTTGCATAGTCGAATTCCTCACTAGATCCTAATTTCTACTTTTAGTTAGATGGCGTAGATTGCAACCCTTGTTGTTTAGTAAATGTATTTTAAATGCTAAATCAAACATTGTTGCCACTTTCTTTTTTGATTCAGAAATCAAAATGTCATCCAAAGATGCTCTGAATTCTCAGTTAAACCAGAAAGCTTTCCTTGGGTTGAAGCTATGGGTGGTCATTGGCATCAGTGTCTTTGCTTTAATAATGTTGGTTCTCATTATCTTCTCAATATGGCTGATGTCACGGAGGAAAACTGGGGTAATCCTCAATAGAATTCCACATTCACAAATCCCTGACATTTCCAAGGAAATAACAGTTGACCGAATTGCTGGAAACAATTTAGCACATTGTTTACATGAGCGTGAAGGACCCATGCCTTCCTACCATAATAAATTTACTGAAAAGGATTCTGTGATGACGTTGGGTCACCTGGCTGTCAGCAAATCAAGTGATGCTGATAACCTTAGCCAATGCAGTTCAGTTTACCAGGACAAGGCTGGTAGCTCATATTCTGGGGATGAAGGTAGCTCAGGAGCAACACGCAGGCCCCATTCGCCATATGGAGGACATGTATCAGCTTCTCCTTTAGTTGGACTTCCTGAGTTCTCACATTTAGGCTGGGGGCATTGGTTTACTCTAAGAGATCTTGAATATGCTACTAGTCGCTTTTCTAGAGAGAATGTCATTGGTGAGGGTGGGTATGGTGTTGTTTATCGTGGTCGTTTGATAAATGGAAATGAGGTTGCTGTTAAAAAGCTTCTTAACAATATGTAAGAACTTCTTTTCCTACCCAAAATATGGGCAATATGTATTAAGTTCTTTTTATTTGCATTCTTTTATGTTTAATTTTTTGTCCTGCAGGGGGCAGGCAGAGAAGGAGTTTAGAGTGGAGGTAGAGGCTATTGGTCATGTTCGGCATAAGAATCTAGTGCGACTATTGGGTTATTGTGTTGAAGGAATTCACAGGTGAAGAATTTTAGTAACCAACTTATTTGATTCAAGTTCTTCAGGTTATTCTCTATTATAGAATTCTTAGAGGATTATGAACTATGACATGATGGGAGGAATACTTGTTTAACTTGGTTATGGTTGCTCACAAGGATGAACCAAGAACCAAGTTGAGCTATTACATTTTATGTAAATTGCTTTCAAGAATTCTGAGTGAAGTTTTTTTTTTGCTGCCTCAAATTACTATCCATTAGGGATCACTTAGTGCAAAACCCACAATTTATGCAATGCTGTTAAATTCTAAGCATGTAGATCAGATTCAATCAGCTAATAACCATAGAAAAGTTTGAATTAGGTAGCATATAACACTCAAGATATAAGCTACTGCAGTAAGAAAAGAAGCATAAGCTCCCATTTTGTTGCAAACTTAGTAACAGATTTTCTCAACATGGATCATACTTATGTAGCATTATTTTTTTTGTATAAATTGGCTGAGAAGACTATCATTCTTATGATTATGCAGAACTTGTTGTAAAGTAAAACCATGACATTCAAATGTCAGTTAATGTAAAAAGAGGAACCTAGCTATTTGAAAAATAAAAGCATTTACGCTCTTCCTGAATCCCTAGAAACAATAAAATTTCCTTTACAAATGCAACTGAGAATATACTTCAATAAGAATACTCGAAGAGGAGCATTTGACGATTCTTGAAATGTTCAAAGAAAACGCATCATTTTTGTGTGCATATAGATCACACTCTTCCTCCTGAATAAAACGTGAATATCAGTTTGCAAAAACTTGCTGCACAATCTTTTGAAATCGTAGAAAGCAGAATGAAGTTGAAAACTGGTTTACATCTGGATCGAACTTCAAATTATTTAATATAGTGTAGATGTTAGAGGATTGCCAATTTTTTCCATTAAGTGTATTGACCATTAATATTAGAAATGATCTTTCTTCATTAGATTTAAATGAGAATTTGACTTTGAACCGGACACAATGGAGAAAAAAGATTCATGTTGCCGACCCCATGTAGTGGGACAAAGGCTTGATGTTGTTGTTGTTGTAAGTGTATTGACCATTAACTGGCTTGAGATTATGTGATTCTGAGCTCAAGAATAGCTTTAAAAATCTTGTAATACTTGATGCCAGTGAGATTAAAGGGCTCACTTGGATGAAAATATTAACCTCCTCCCCACCCATCAATGGCTCTTGACAACGAAGGGTGCTATGTTGGTTCTTTTGTCAGTGACATCTGACATTGATGTTGCAAACCATTTTACAAATTATGGATCTCGAATTATTGGTGCTTGAATAGATTACGCTTCCATTGTTATAAATTAATCTTCTTAAGTGGTGAGAATTGGTTGATATTAAACATCAGTTTGACTCATGCATAAATATTGGGAGCTCTCGGTAGTGCCAATGACAATAATTGCTCCTCTTTACTCGGTTCAATTCCATTATACTTTTTATTTGAGAAGGACGTGCTTGCAGGATGCTTGTGTATGAGTATGTGAATAATGGCAACTTAGAGCAATGGCTTCATGGTGCCATGCGTCAGCATGGAGTTCTCACTTGGGAATCACGGATGAAGGTTATGCTTGGCACTGCAAAGGCGTAAGTTTTGATTAATTTCTCTTTTGGCCAGCTTTGGATTATTTTGATTACACAATAAGTCCACGAAATGAAGCAATTAAATATCCCACAGGCTGGCTTATTTACATGAAGGCATTGAACCGAAGGTTGTGCATCGAGATATAAAATCAAGTAATATCTTAATTGATGAAGAGTTCAATGGGAAAGTTTCTGATTTTGGGCTGGCCAAGCTATTGGGATCTGGAAAAAGCCATCTGACAACTAGGGTAATGGGGACATTTGGGTAAGTTATTCTTTCATTAACATGATAATTATTTCTGTAGAACAACTTTTAACATTCATTTGTTTTGGTATGAGATATGATGTTTAAGTTTGCACATGATAATTATTTCTATAGAGCAACTTTTAACATCCCTATGATTATGGGAAACTCCTTATATGATATTTCTGTAATTTCAGTTATGTGGCTCCTGAATATGCTAACACTGGACTGCTAAATGAGAAAAGTGATGTTTATAGTTTTGGAGTATTACTATTGGAAGCTGTGACAGGAAGAGATCCTGTAGATTATGGTAGACCTGCAAATGAGGTATTGTTTTCTGGATCTGAGGCATATTTGAGAGTCCTAATATCTTGCGTGGACTTCACGTCTTTTCTTCTTATAGCTTCTACCCAAAACATTTTCTAAAGCTCTGATGATGTGCTTTAGGTTAAGCTTTGATTTGCCTCATGTGCAACTTCTATTTAATAATCTTTTACCTTGGACAAAATTCCTACAAAATTCCTAATTTCGAGCAGATTGCTTAGAAACTTATCCTAATTCTGAATGTTTAGGTAAATCTTGTTGAGTGGATAAAATTCATGGTTGGAAGCAGGAGGTCTGAGGAAGTTGTTGATCCCAGCCTCGAGGTCAAACCTTCATCTAAAGCTCTTAAGCTTGCTCTACTGGCTGCATTGAAGTGTGTTGATCCGGAATCACAGAAGAGACCAAAAATGGGTCAGGTTGTTAGACTGCTCGAAGCAGAAGATTACCCATTCCGCGAGGTAATCCTAAATCTATCCTAAGCCGTCATAAATCCTGGAGGCAGAAAGTGGTAACATCTTCATTTTATTCATGTAGGATCGAAAAAATCGCCGAAGCCAAGTTGTCAGGAACATGGAGATTTCTGTCAGAGATTCCTCAAGCTCAATTGATCTTGAGAAGAAGCCAGAAGGACCACAGACTACTCAAGCATGACTATTTCCATTGAGTATGACCATCCTCTTTTTGCTGACGTTATTTAAATTTCTGATTGACAGCAAGGCCCCTCGTTGTGCCACCATTTGGATAGGGGAGCATTGAGAGCTTATTCCATTGATGTCCTTGTGCGGATTGTGGTTGTAGTTTTGCTGCCATCACTCACAGGTAAAGTTTGAACCGAGAATAGGAGATCCCTGGAGAAATCAGCTTTTTATGTACAGTGATCGGAAAACTGCTTTTCATGAGGACACTTAATTTCATTGCAATGCATTTCAACCTTTTTATTTCATGCCACTTTCATATGCACAAGAACAAAACCATGAGAATCAAGATGTTCATTAATTATTGCACTGCGTTACCTTTTTTTTCTTCCAAGGAGTACTGCACTGCCCTACCTATCATTCAAAAGAAAGCTTGATGGCATAAGGGGTTTAACGTAAGATATAATCACATTAAGTTGTCAGACTTTTTTTTCTCAATCTCTCTGTGTTGTGTCAACACATCAATATAGGTGGGTCAACATAACATTACTTTCTTATTTTTGAACGATGAGCAACAAATCTCAAAATATGTAGCTTAAGGTTTCATTAGGGACGGTTTTCTTATTGTTTTGTAAAAATTTTTAAGTACAAAAATCTCTTGAAAATAGAGAAAATAGTGGTATAAAATTGTCTCAAACAAAGCTTAAATCCTCAACTTGGAAAATAAAGTTCTATAACTACTAGGTTGCGGATTCTTTCATGTATTTATTTTTTCATAAAATTTTGAGAGAATTTAATTATAAATTAACACAATCACATATATAAGTCTTGAACTTTGACATCTATGTTGGTAGCGGCCTGCTTATTTTTGTTTCTCCAGCAGCTATCTTACTTTTTGCCGAGTAATGGCTTTTCAATCTGTGACATTTTCGTCATCTCTTTTGTTTGCTTTAGCCTTATCCCTTTCCCTCCCAGCTTGTGAACAGCTTTCTTCCCCTTAGATCTTTTCTTGTTCCAGCATGCTTGGTGCTAGGATAATGATCAGTGCAGTAGACCCCATGCTATACTATAATAGTTGAGAGATCTGATGAGGCTAGGTGATAGCTGCTAAGAAAAGTTCTACTTTTCCGGCGCTAATAGAAGCAGCTCAGCTTTTGGTAGGTGCTTTTTTTTCTTCCTGTGCTTTATCATAATGTAAGGAGGGAACAGTGGCCAAGGACTTATCAGAACGTTATTTTTGCTTTGGGGAACAATCCCTTTGTACGTGGAGCCATTAATAATCTCTTTTTTTTTTTTAAATTATGGGCGATATTTCATAAAATGCTTGAATAGAAAAATGAGTTGGATAATAATCTTATAATATAGGAAACATTATATAGCACAGCACAAACCACTTAAAATAATAATACCAAACGGAGCTTTATCTTTCCTTGGCCCATGCTTCCAGCTAGTTAAAAAGTAATGATGATTGGAGGGATAATTTTGAACATTTGAAAAATAGCTACAAATTATTTTTGAGAAATTTCAAAGATATTTAGAGAATTTAAAATGAATATTCTTTTTTTAATTTTATCCAATCAAATGAAAAAATTAAATAAAAATGTTATTTTTATAAATATTTTTTAAGGTTGTGAAAATCGGACTGGATAAAGAACTGGAAGGAGAGGTTTATAATTTAATGGTTCAATCAAGGTTGAATGGAGTTGAATTAGATGATGTAATAAATATTAAAATTATTTAAATATATTATAAATTACACATTAATGAAAATTTTAATAAAGATTATATAATTAATGTTCATGAATAAGCTCGGTTGAACATGAATGTGAATATATATATTACAAATATAATTTTAAGCATAATAAATAAGTCTTAAATTTGAAAAAATTTAATAATATAATTGTATAAATATAAATATAATTTTTAATAAAAATAGTAATGTAATATATAAATTTTATAATATAACAAAAATTATGTTTCTAACTAATAAATTATATGCATTTTCAACTCAAATTTATATAAAAGCAATTTAATAGTTTAAGCTCAAGCAGAATTCTCACAGGTTTTGTCCCTTGGAATAATCAAATGATCAAGCTTAGTCTTGAGGGCTTCATGATTAGAGGTGATGTTGATCTGGATTAGACAATAGAAATATGAATAATCAAAAGATCAAGATTAGTCTTGAGTGCTTCATTATTAAAGGTGATACTGGTATGAATTATGCAATAGAAATGTATTTTATCAAGGCCACAAATAACTATGAACTTAGAACTTAGAAGTATTTACATATCACATCAAACATTTTGTACAATGATCGATATGATGTTAATGAAGTAGCAAAAAGATTCTATGAAGCTCATTTTGAATGGTTGAAATTAATGTCATCTCCATGTAATTTCTTCATTACCAACAATTGCTTGCTTTTAGAAAATATCAATATTAGTCCCACATGATGTTTGATGATGGTGTGTTCTCATTCTAGTCTCTTTGATATGCAAATGGACCATAATAGATATGATGAAAGGGAACATTAGTCCATCATGTCATTTAAGGATAACATGTCTTATTCTCCATCATTTGATTCATTTGAGTCGCTAAAGGACCAAAGTGCACTTCCTCGGGCTCATATAATATCCATGTCAAGGTCTAAGTATGATAAAAATTGTTTATCTCATATAAAAATTATGTTATAATCTTTTTTGTATTTTTGTTGTCTTCAAGATCAAATAATGGCTTAGGTATCATAGTAGTTTCCCAAGAATCATTTTCTCGAGTTAGCCTTGATACGTCATCAAAAAATTATCTTGATCGGGCACGAATCTCGAGGAAAAACTCAAGTTGGAAACTTCAAAAATTATTTCGGAGACCATTTAAACTCCGATTTCAGCAAACTTATAGTCGAACTGAGTGTCTCGGAAATACGAATCCAACGACACCAAATTCGACTCAATCCGAGCCCAAGTGAGTCCAAATCAAGTACCCGAAGTGCTGTTGGAAGCATTAAACAGCAATTTGAGTTACCAAACGGTCTCCGATTTTGACGAGCTTATACTCGAATCGAGCGGCTCGACGAGACGAATCCAACGAGTCCAAGATCGCAGAATTCTGATATCATTAAGACCTTCAAATGCTTGATAAACGGTTCACGATCAAGGGATTCAATATCGACCGTTCATCCGGATCACTCCTTATTTGCCCTTGATCCCTCACATATTTACGGGCTATGCCACTCCAGAAAAACTATAAATAGCCCCTCATTTCTCTTAAGAGAGGACCCAAGCCAAGAAGAGAAGAAAGAGAAGAAGAAGAGGAGATAAGTCTAGGAGGGAATAACTCCTCCTCGACCACCGCCGGAACTCCGCCGGAACACTGCCGGAACACCACCGAAGCACCACCAGGCGCCCGAGGGACGCTGGAGCTCTGCCCGACACGGGAGCAACGTCGGAATTCCGTCCGACGCCGGAATTCTACCCGACGCCGGACTTCTTTCCAAGTGACGCCGGAATTCTGCTCGACACCCCGAGTGACGTCGGAACTCTGCTTGTCCTTGTAACTGATACTCATTGTAATCTGATCGTCCTGAATTTAAAGGACGGATCAGTCTCGTGTACTTCAAACGACACTAGTGGAACTCTTTCAACTGGGCGTGACCCCGTGATTTTTTCCCTTTCCAGGGTTTTCCACGTAAAAATCCTGGTGTTACTATTTCGATTCTGTTTTTGTGCTGAATGTACGTACAACGCTGAGACGGAAAATTAAAATCTATCGCCGCGTATATTTGAGTCCGCAACAAGCCTCATTCTTTTTCTAGGCTAAATGTGTGTAGGAAGTGATTTGAAGCCAAGGCAGCATTCTCTGAATCATTTTATCAATACAAAGTTGATGACACTTAAAGGTGGTGCCCATATCTATAATGAGGTGAAGGATTTTAAAGGAAAATAGTGTAAGGGTACACCTCGTAAAGAAAGAGATTAGGAGGGTTTCTCCACTCGCAAGGAGTAAAGGAGCAATCACTCAATTAGAGTGGAATAAGAGTTGTGCTTAAGCATAGATGTAGGCAATAAGGTAGGTTCAAACCACATTAAGATTGACTATGTTCATATTCACTATATTTATTAGATTTATAATTATTATAGATTTACTTTGCCTATTATTTTAGCTCTTATATTTATTAGTGATTTACTTGATTAAAAAATTTCCATGCTAAAGTAATCAAGTTAATTCAATTAGTGCACTTAATAAGTTAATAGCTCTATCTTAAGTATATATTTATTTATATTAACCATCTTTATATTATCATTATGTGGACACTTGTGTTTAAAAGAGTAATCATATAATCTTGTGTATTGCTATCATTTATTCTCCTTGTACTTAGCGTGAAACATTTTAGTTAGCTCATTCATATATATGCGAGTAATGTACATAAAAAAATTTTAATATTTAATTTTTCTAAAAATTAAAGCTAGATTTGTTAATCCACTATAGGAAAACCTTGGTTTACTGGCGGAATTACATCCGCCGGTAGAAGCGGTGGTGTAACCGGCAGATATTCCACTAGTAACCTAGCGGTGATTTTTTTTTGCAGATATACCGTAGGTATACCGCCGATAAGACCATTGGTTTTTGTAAAACTGGTGATAACTTCAGGCAAACAATACGCCGGAAATCACCTGACACTAACCGTACACGTCTTTCTTAATATGGCGGGTAGGCTAAAACTCCTTATATATCCCCTAAACGGGGGAGATGCTGGGGAAGATGCCGGGAGGCTACCAAATTTTTCATTGATAGGAGACCTGTGTTAAATAACACCATTCGATTTACAAATCAATTTGAATTCAATCTATTTCCTTCAGCAAATGTTACTCCAATCTCTAATATCTTCATATTATATGTAGGCTAAATACTTCATATTATAGATATTAGAAATCAAAGAAGTTTGATGTATAACTGATTGACACAAGAACGAAAGACATTAACAGATGAGTCCATTAATGAGGTAAATTTTTTCATTCAGATAGTCTGTCAACTGCCTAGCTTTATCTCAGATGAAAAGTTTTGATGCTCATGTTCTAAACATAAAAAAAGTGCACCTAAGATCAGATGATGTAATTGTTGATCTATATTGCAGAGGATTCATGCCAGAATATTGGTATTGGATTTCTCATGGTGAGTATGAGCCATATTTTAATTCTCGATGTGACCCTTCTACAAGTTCTAATATAGCTGAGGAAGAAAATATCTGACCTCTTGAGGACTTAGTTTATGATGTAACTACAATACAATTTAAATAATATATATAAGAGTTACAAAATAAGGATGCCTAAAATTTTTATGATATTTTACATGCTGCCTAATAACTAATATAGAAGAGGTGCACCACTCACTTAGAGTTATCCGTTGCTGTGAAGATGTTAAGCATCAAGGAAGAATATAATGTCCCTTGTGAATGTTTTAATTAATTCGATGGGCTGCTTAAAGAAATCAACCTGATAGATAACATAATTCCTAATGAAAAAATATTTGAAAGAGTAAGGTTCATGCCCACGATAGTTGGTTCTCCAATATTAGCTAATTATAAATTACCAGGGTATAGAGTCAACCATAATTGGACCGAGAAAAATATTTTTTTGTCCCTGCCATATTGAAGAACTAACCTGATCAGACATAATTAAGATGTGATGCATATACAAAAAAATATTTTTGATAATATATTCAATACAGTCATGGATATCAAATAAATCAAATACAATATAAAAGTAAGGATGGACTTAAAAGAGATTTGTAGAATGAAAGTTTTAGAGTTGAAGGATGGTGGAAATAAAAATTTTCTAAAGGAAAAAGCTCCATTTATAATAAGGGCAATATAGACGAGTGGTTTGTGAATGGGTACAAACTCTACGAGTGCTTGATGATATTCTTATAATCTAAGTAGATGTTGTGATGCTTCAGAATCTAATCTGAAAGAATTATTCATTTATCTTTTAATAAATAATAACCAGAGTTTTCTAATATCATCTTTCAACAATAAATAGCAAAATAGATTCTATAATTCAAAACAGTACTATACACATCTGTATTCATTTCCAAAAATTATATATAATACTCATGATCTACACAATCATATCATAACTACTATGTCCTAAGTATAAAAGAATAACTAAAATAAAAAGAACTTAAATATGAAGGAATTTTGACTAGCTTCACACTATTGATCCTCTGCCCTGACCTGAAATTATTTAACCATATATAATGAGCTAAAAAGTCCAGCATATTACCAAAACTTATAACTGAATTTAAAGAACAGTAAAGGAACAATATGTATGTCAATAGTCAAATCATAGTAATTATATTCATATGATCATTGAATCAGTGCATAAACAGCAAAATTCATATGCAGTAGTAATAACATATATAAATAGTAAAATGTTATGGTATAAAAGCCAATAAAGCAGTAAATCAGTACGAGTGTCCAATCTATAAAGTAATTGTCATATCTGTAATACCAATTAGTATAAAAATTAGATAAATCATCAAATGAAAACATCAATAAAGACTATTAAAATCAAATCAATATAGTAAAATCATATATGAATGTACACATACTATCTAATTATTCTATATCAGTATCAAATTAGTATATTACATGTTCAGTATATCACAGTATTTAAAGGAAAGCCCATTGACCCAACATCCTATACAGGTCAATCAGTCTCCAACCAACGGATTAACTAGTCTTTACTTGTCTTTTACACATACATGATTATCACAATACTATAATAATAATTTCAATCACATATCCACATTCATTTCTAATATATTGCAACAAAAAAAGTATAATTGAGCTTAATTCAGATAATACCAAAATGTCATAACGGCAGACAACAAAAATCATACTGAACAAAAATTCAAATTTTCAGAATTTAACTAAATTATTAAATATTATATAAAATAATATTCTGAAGCTTTTGTTGAACTAAATCACTATTTTTAGACGTCAAAATAAATTTTTGAATAGACAAAAATTTATGTATTTTCAAAATCACTTGGTAAAAAATCTCAAATAAATACTCAAAATACTCATAATTTTAATCTCTATAATATATAAAAAATTATATATTGAAAGTTTTACCAATATAAAATTATTCTCATTTTTTGATAATGAAAACACAAATTTGATGAAAAAAATATCAAAAATATAAAATTCATGAAATTAGAAATATGGTAGAGGTTCCTTATAATGAGATGAGTAAATCTCCCAATAGGCTTGACTGATAAAAATCACTCCACAACCTCTAAATCTTAACTTTTTCTCTCTCTCCTCAAATTTTGAAAGTTTGTGAGGGTGGTTAATCCCTATAGAACTAGCCTAAGGCTAACCAAGAGGGGGGATGAATTGGTATTTTAAAAATTCTTAAATAAAAATAAAAAATCTTTTTATCTTTTTAAATATTTTAAAAACTAAACAATCTTAAGCGAAAGCTGATGTCAAAATCAAAGATTTCAACCACATAACAAATAACATAAAAGTGTAGAAATAAAATACAGAAAAAGTAATAAGAAGGGACACACAAAATTTTATAGTGGTTCGGTCAAATTTGACCTATGTCCACTCCCCAGAACCACCCGTTCTAGGTATTGCACTAATCAGTTAGTGTCTCTCCTTTTGCTCCCACAATAAGGCGGAGAAGCCCTTATAAAATGTTTTCACCAACCTAGAGAGCTAGAGAACCTTGAATTCTTTTTCACCCTCTTAGTGAAGGCAGAGAACTTGGAATCCTTTTACTCTCACCTGGAGTTGGCAGAGAACCACGAGAATCCTTTTACTCCCTCCTGGAGTAGTCAGAGAACCTGACAATCTTTTTACTTCCTCCTGGAGTAGGCAAAGAACTTAGATCTGATGCTGATGATTGTCTCCCCAGAACCACCAAGGAACTAAGGACGAAGAAGTAAGAAGATGATCAAATCCTTTCTTGAAGCAACCTTTATGAATCCCCTCACAAACTCCCCCTCACAAGACCCTCTCTCTTTCCCCCAAACTCTCCTTCTCCTTCTCTAAGCTCTCTCAGGTTAGAATAGCAGCAAAAGTCTTGTATAGTAGCAATTAAGAGAACTTAAATAGGAGGCTTCAAAAATAACCCTAATTTCAATTTGGTGGCAAAGATCATCCAGGATGATTCAAATATCATCTTGTATAATATTCCTACCGTCCTAGATGATTAGTTCATGAAAGGAAATTGATCGTCCAGTACGATGGCTTGCGATTAATTATCATCACATGCAGCACACGGATTTTCCAGTACGATGTATAGGTATCGTCTAAGATGATTAGTTAAAAAGTTAAAATTTTCATCATGTATGATATGTGGCGATTAATAATCGTACCATGCAGTGCTCGAATCATTCAGGATAATGGTTTTTTATCATCATGTACGGTTTAATTGATCAATTTAATTTTATTTAATCCCCTAATCAAGGGATTATTTTAGGCATGATTAATATGGATCGTCTAGTATGATGTGGATCGTCTTATATGATTAGAACAAAATTTAAATTATGAAATCTTGTGTAAATTATGATTGATGGCTGTTTGTTCCAATTTGTAATGATCGTCCTATACAATCCAAATTGATCAGGATGATTAGTTAAGCTAACTTAATAAACAGGATACCCTAATTAAAGTTTTTATTTTTTAAGTGATTGTCTAGAATGATTTAGAATCGTCCTGTATGATATGATAAAAAATTAGAAAACTCTTTAACTCACAAAATTTCTCCCCCTGAGTGTGTGTGTGCAAGGCTACTTAGCTTCAGGATCCATCACAATATATTTGACTCAAGAAAAGGTAAAAAATGTATTAGAATAAAAATTACCAATGACTCAATCTTAGTTTACCTGATCTTGAGCTGATTGACATTCCAAGTGAACTTGTGGACCTAACAAGTTAGTAAGCAAGGCAAATAAAAGTAGATATTTAAGAATAGTAGAAGTAAAGAAATAATAATGTTTGTTATCATTAAAATTACTAAACTTGGGCCCAGATTTGCAATAATCTCTCCCTTTTTAATGATGACAAATATTGTTATAAAAAATTTCAAAGCCAGGAGAATTTTTATTTTTTTTCTTTTCCTTTTTTTTCAAAGAGACATAAAAAGAAGAACAGACATAGAACAAAATAAGTTTCACTAAAATACAAGTAAATAATAAATTAAGCAACAATCTAAGCAACCAACATACTACTCATCCTTTTGATATCACAAAAGGGGAAAGAAATAACAACATTAAAAATAGAAGAAAGTACAAAACTAGAGATCAATACGCACACAGAAACAAAAAATAACACTGACAAACTAGAAAGAAGAACTCTGGTCAGGTGGAGGTGGTGGTTGCTGAAAGTATCGAAAAAGAGAGGTAAATTGCTCCCCAAACCAGGCCATATCCTGGTCATGCTGCTACTGTTGCTGGGTGACGTAGGAGTTAAACCTTACTTCCCACTGGTCAAACCACTATACAGTGCATCATATTGAGTCTGTTGGTGTATCAATTTAGGTGCTGGCATTAGTGCTGGACCTCCCTTCTATTCTTCTGGCTCACGATCACGATAACGACCTTGGCGATGAATGACACTTTGAAGAACATGGAAAGAGTTATTGCAATATCACATAGGAAAGTGATCTAGTGGCACAGGGTATTAAAAGTTATACTTAGATTCTAAGACAAAGATAATAATGTTTCCTAACACTAGATTAGTATGTCTCTTATAACGAGGATCTCTAATGAAAGTCAAATTTTTAATATAGCGAATGAGAAGGTCAGCAGCATTGAAATCAATATGGGTCATAATATAGTAGGTTGTAAGGGAAAGAGTAGGAGTGATGTTTATCCTATCACCAGCTTTGGGAATTATAGAGTTTCTAAGAATGTGCTGGATGATACGGGCATCCGGAATTAAGGTGTTGACATGGGCTATGTGGTAGTTCACATTAGATTCCCTGAGAACAATATTCACTTGTGACCAGTTATACTCAGTGTAAGATGCGACATGGTGGACTTTCTCACCAATTATGGAAAGGTGGAGAAATTCATGGAAGTCCTGATATGTGATTTCGATGGGCCTTTTATTTATGTAAGACTAGAGGATAGTGCCCTCACTATTAATGCGAAGGCTGGCAAAAAATTCAAAAAGGAGTTCTACATTGTAGGGATAAGCGAGTGCAAGGATGAAGCCAAGGGTTGTGTGTGCAAACATAGTTAGTACCTGGAAGGTCAAAACTTTTTGGTTGATAATTTTGGAGTCTGTAATCTTTGTAGCTTCGTACCGCTGATAAGCTTCCTCATCAGCAGCTTTAGTGAAGCGAGGGTCGATATTTCTTCGAGAGGAACTCTCAATTAGTGCTCGAGATTGTTTACCCCCAGCCATTTGGAGAAGGAAAGGCTCAAGAGACTTAGTTGAAGATTGAGAGGGTTGGGATGGTGTGGAGATTTCAAAGAGTTTGGCTTGTTTAAATAGAGTTGTGCAGATCGTCTAGGATGATCAGGTGCAATAATATCATCCAGACGATCGATCAAAAAAGTTGGCCTTATCATCCAGGATGATTAGACACATGACGATGTCCCATGGGGAGTTAGCAGGACGATCATTAACTTGATATATCATCCAGGACAAACAGGTGGATTGTCTAGGACGATGAGTAATAATGGATCAGCCTAATAGCATTCAAATCATATAGCGACTTCTGCCATATTTATCATCCAGGATGAACAAGTGGATCATCCAAGATGATGAGCAATAATGGATCGGCCTAACAACATTCAAATCGTCTAGCAATTTCTACCATGTGGATCGTCCAGGATGAATAGGTGAATCATCCAAGACGATTGCTAATAATAGATTCAGATCAGCCGTTAGAAATAGATTGAACAGTGATTTGATCAAATCATCTAGGATGATAAGGATCATCCATGAGGATGTGAATAAAAATTGGAAGAATTGGATGATGGAGAGGGATGATCAGAGAGGATCCAAAATACCAAAAATCAACCAAAAATATCAGAACACAATAACAATGCAAGATAAAAGATACAATAACCATTAATCGTTAAAACAAAAATAAAGTTTTTTTTTTAATCAATTAGCTCCAGTAAATGATAAATTTTCCTTGATTTTCGGATTTAAAAACCAATAAGAATGAAATAACACGCTGAAATCTAGAAAAAGTTAGAAAATCGATTCTGTAAATCCTACCTCGTACACCTTTCAGGTTAAAATTCCTTTTAAACAAAAATCTAATTCAGAAATAAGAAATTAGATAAAAAAAGTGATCCTTTCAAAATTCATTCAAAAAAAATATATAATAACATAGTATTTACAAAATAAGTAGTTAGGAATCATGATTTTTAATCTCAAGTATCTGAAGATATTAAGTAGCACATAGATTCTTCTAAAATTTTTGAAGTTTAAAAAGGAATAAAGCTTATTTCTTTGTGGGCTCATTTTGTGCCTCTTTTTTAGTTATTTGGCATACTTTGCACATCTTTTGATTTTTGATACATTTTATATATCTTGTAATTAGTTGGCAAATATTACGCATCATTTCAGTGTTGGGCTCATTTTGTGCCTCTTTTTATTTTTTTTGCGAGCCTGCTTTTTTTATAACCTCTAAAGATTCTCAATTGTAAGGTTATCTTTCAGATATAAGAGAAGAAAAACTCACTCTCTTAGAAAAGAAAGAGTAAATCACAAAATAGAATCATACACATATGATAAATGTAACCACCTGATTAAGAAAATATGACATTGATTTAATAATTTGGAATATTATTCATATGAGATAGATTACTGTAGGAAGATAAAATAAATATCTTTTTCAAAGTCCAACTTTTTAATTTTGAAATAGATTTTGATTCAAAAAGAAAACTATACCATTAAAGGAGTTAGAGGAAGAGAACCAATCATAAATGTTTCTTTCTTTAACTATTTTAGAGGAGTCAATCACTGCTTATAAGCTTCTAAATAAAAATAAGAAAAAAATCTCATTTGAAAAGTAAGTTTATCAGCAGAAGTGAGCGGTGATCCGATTCAAAAAATACAAAAAATAATACAACAGGAAATCAGACATATAAAACAAAAATACATAAAAAGAAATAAATAAATAAATCAATCAAACAAAACACTAAAAATAGAAAACATAAACAGAAAGCATTATTTTCAAGCATGAATATCTATCACATATAATCTGATTCTTAAGGTGCTGAAAGTTTCAAAGGCTAATGGTTTTGTAAAGATATCAGCAAGTTGATTTTCAGTGGCTATGTGGTGTAGCTCTATATCTCCTTTAGTAACATAGTCTCTAATAAAATGGTGTCTTATGTCAATGTATTTGGTCATGGAGTGTTGGATTGGGTTCTTTGAAATGCAGATTGCACTAGTGTTATCACATAGGACTGGAATTGTGCCTACAGGTAATCCTAAATCCAAAATTTGTTGCTTTAACCAAAGAATTTAGGCCACACAACTTCCTAAGGCAGTGTATTCAGCTTCAGTAGTAGACATGACAACTGAATTTTGTTTTCTACTAGACCAGGAGACTAAGGATTATCCTATGAATTGACATATCTCAGAAGTACTTTTCCTATCAACTTGGTATCCTATAAAATCTAAATCAGAATATCCTATGATTTCAAAAAAGGTGATATTCCTAGGATATCAAATTCCTAAGTCTTGGGTCCCTAAGAGATATCTAAGGATTCTCTTAATAGCAGTCAGGTGGGACTCCTTTGGATCAGCATGAAATCTAGCACAGAGACAAATAATAAACATAACATCAGGTCTGCTAGCATTCAAGTAAAGAAGTGATCCAATTATTCCTCTGTATTTCTTTTGATCAATAAAATTCTCATTTGAATCCTTATCTAACTGAACACTGGAACTCATGAGAGTGTTGATTAGCTTGGCTTTATCTATCTCATATTTTTTAAGGATATCTTTAATGTATTTTGACTGACTAAGAAAAGTTTCATCATCCTTCTACCTAATGCTAATCTTAAATTCTTTACTCATTATTTTTGAAAATTCATCACATAGTTTTTCATTAGAAGATCCAAACAGAATATCATCAACATAAATTTGAACAATCAGAAGTTTATCTCCTACCTTATTCAAACATAGGGTGGTGTTTAGGCTCCCCTTAACAAAGATTCTTTTTAGTAGGAATGTGCTAAGTCTTTCATACCATGCCCTGGGTGAATATTTTAGTCCATATAATACCTTTTTAGTTTGAACAGATGATTGGAAAATTGTGAATTTTTAAAGCTTGGGGGTTGTTCAACACACACATCTTCTTTTATCACCCCATTCAGAAAAGCACTCTTAACATCCATTTGAAATAATTTGAATCTCTTAAAACAAGCAAAGACTAGTAGCACCCTAATGATTTTTAATCTAGCTACAGGGGCAAAAGTCTCCTCAAAATCAATCACTTCTATCTGATTATACTCCTTGGCCACCAATCTTATATTATTCCTCACCACTACATCAGAGTCATTTATTTTATTTTTGAAAACCCATTTAGTTCCAACCGCACTCTGGTCCTTATACCTTCTAACTAGCTCCCAAACATCATTCCTTACAACTTGATTCAATTCTTCCTGCATGGCTAGGATCCAGAATTCATCTGATAAGGCTTGATTTAGGTTGGTGGGTTCAATCATTAAAATAAAGGTAGAGTGATTTACTTCCTTTCTAAGTCCATGCCTAGTTCTAACACCTTCATATGGGTCTCCTAAGATCAGTTCTTTAAGATAACTTGAAGAGTATCTCCATTCTCTATGTAATAAATTTTCAAGTTCCACCCTTTCCTCCAGATTTATATATTTTACTCCTTGGGTGACTTCTACAGCCTCTTCTTCTTCTTTCCTAGACCTTCCAAAATTATCAGATTCATCAAATATAATATGAGTGGTCTCATCAACTACCAGTGTTCTTTCATTGAAGACTTTATAAGATTTTCTAACACTTGAGTAACCTAGGAATACTCCTTCATCAGATTTTGGGTCAAACTTTTTTAGTTGAGACTTCTTATTATTCAGAATGAATATTTTACATCCAAAGACATGAAGGTGAGAGAGGTTGGGTGTCCTACCCTTAAGAATTTCATAGGATATTTTATTCAGCTTAGATTTAAGATTTACCCTATTCAGAACATAATAGGTTGTATAAATTGCTTGTGCCCAAAAGTATTTAGGAAGTGAGTATTCAGCTAATATAGCTCTAACAGCTTCTACCAAGGTCATATTCTTTCTTTCTGCTGCCCCGTTCTGCTGAGGGGTCTTAGGAGCTAAAAAAATATTATCTATCCCTTGCTCCTTACAAAAAGACTCAAAATTTTTATTCTCAAATTCTCCACCATGGTCACTATGAATAGTTAAGATTTCACAACCTAGTTTTCACTAAATCTAAGTGGAAATTGATCTAAACTCCATGAATGATTAACTTGTATGAGATAGAAATCTAACACAAGTAAACCTCGAATAATCATTAACAATCACATACCCAAAGACTTTTTCTCCTAGGCTTGAAGTGCTGACAAATCCAAACAGATCCATGTGAAGGACTTATAAAGATTTGCTAGTGTTAATATCTTTGATTAAGTGGAAGGAGGATTTGACTTACTTTCCTAACTAATAGGCATCACACAGGCGGTCCTTAGTGAACTCTAGTTTGGGGACACCTTTCACTAAGTCTTTTTGGGTGATCTTTCTAAGGCTTTACATACTTACATGACACAATCTCCTATACCATAGGCATGATTTATTAGTAATTATTTTTAAGTAAAGAGCAATATCATGTTTAAAGCAATTTAGATCCAGCATGTAAATATTATTGATCTTTTTATCCTGTAAAATAATTTTATTATTTAAGCTTATAATGCAGCTAGTTGGTAGAAATTTTATGCTGAAGCTTTTGTCACAGAGCTGGCTTATGCTGAGTAGGTTATGTTTCAGTCCATCTACAAGTAAAATATTTTCAATGATGAAATTTTTTGAATCACCAATTATACCTGAGCCTACCACTCTCTTGGTGGTGTTATCTCCAAGTGTTACCTTGAATCCTATCCTGACCTCCAGCAAAATGAATTGAATTGCATCTCCAGTCATATGCCTTGAATATTCGCTATTCAGGTACCACATGCTCTCACGAGGCCTTTTATGAGAGCACACCTATAAAACCATCAAATGATAGATTTAGGAATCAAATAGGTTTGGGTCCCATTTTATGAAAAGAAGAATGAGTGCATGCATGCTATACTATGAATTTTATAATTTTGGTCTCCACACCAAATGTGTTTTACGGTGAATGGTGCAGGTGTGGGAGATGTGTCCAAGCATGCCAAAAGAAAACTAATCTATTTTAGTTTTGGTGCCTCTTCCTAAGTTTGAAGGATACATACTTTGTTGATGGTTTATAAAACTCTTCAAGTAAAGATGATATTTTAATTTGTTCTAATGCAACGACATTTCCCTTAGAAACTCATTAGCCTTTTCATAGCTTGACATTTCCAGTTTTAATTTATGCTCACTATTGTCTAAATTGTATGCAATAGTTTCTAATTCTTTGAAAGCTTTTTATAATTCAATATGGGATTTTTCCAAGGAATCATGCTTAGTGGTTAAATCGACATGCTTTTTATTTAATTCATTAAATTCATCAAGCAGGACTATATGATTGCTATCCAGAATAAAATGATCTTTCCTTAGAATTTTATACTCTTTTTGTAGATTTAAAAACTCAACTTTGAGGCTAGTATGTGCCTTCTTGAGCTTCATATATAAAGAATGAATTCTTTCAAAAACTTTAAATAATTGATCATATGTAAGCTCACATACCTTTTCTTGATCAGAGTGATCAAGATGATCATCAACTATTAAACACAGGTTTGTTACCTCTTCTTCTGCTTTAGTTTTAAAGGAGTTTGATACTGAGTCCGCTTAGAAAGCCTTTTGAATCTTTTTCTTGTCCTTCTTGAACTTAGATTTTTCCTCACCCTTTTCCTTGCTTGGGTGAGTTTTTAGAGTTGGGCAATCAGACCTCAGCTTCTCTAGCTTCCTACATTCAAAATAAATAACATCAGAAGAAATTTTAGAATGTTTATTATTTTTACATTTATTCCACTTCTGATGTTGCTTTTGTTTTTTCCTTAAGAAGTTTTTAAATTATCTTGTGATTAAAGCAATGTCATCATCATCAGAACCAGAAGGATCAGTATCAGAATCATTAACCTTTAAGGCTATAATTTTCTCCTTTTTCTTATCACCTGCATCAAACTACCTTTGGTTCACTCCTTGCTTTTAAGCAATTAGCGATCCAAGTAAGTTATCAATTGAATAAACATTCAAGTCCTTAGATTCAATAATGACAGTAATTTTTGTATCAAAGGAAGAAGATAAGCATCTCAAGATCTTGTTCACTTTTTCATAGTTTGTGAGTTCTCTTCCTAAGGCGTGTAGGGATGTAACAATTTGTGTAAACCTAGTATACATTTCAGAAATTGATTCACTAGATTTCATGCGAAAGAGTTGTAGTCATGAAGCAAAATATTTAACATAGATTATTTAACTTCAGTTGTTCCTTTATATGTTATGCATAATTTATCTCAAATTTCTTTTTCAGTAGAACAAGTAGAGACACGCATGTAATCTTCAAATTTTAAGGCATAGAAAAAATATTTCAAACACTTAGCGTTCAATTGTGCTAAATCTCTATCATCAGTTGTCCATTCAACAAAAGGGATTTCAATTTTTATGCCATTAATAAGATGAGAAGGTGCAGAATACCCATCTTTAACTAACATCCATATTTTTTTAATCAATTGATTGTAAAAAAATAAATATGCGAGTTTTTTAAAAATTAAGAGGAATATTATCAAATAGAGGTGGTCGAGTAATTAAATAACCTTCTGTAGTATTGCGATTACCAAAGTTAGCCATTGATCAAAATTTAAAAGTTTTCTAAAACTTAATTTTATGAATCCCTCTTTAATACCACTTGAAAGTTCATGAGGATAGTTAAACCCTATAAAATTAGCCCGAGACAAACCAAGAGGGGGGGGGGGGGGGGGGGTTGAATTGGTGTTTTAAAAATTCTTAAAGAAAAATGAGAAATCTTTTTATCTTTTTAAATATTTTAAAAACTAAACAATCTTAAGTTGAAGCTGATATCAAAAGCAAAGATTTTAACCACAGAACAAATCACATAAAAGTGCAGAAATAAAATGTGAAAAAAGTAATAAGAAAGAGCACACTGAATGTTATAATGGTTCGGTCAAATCTAACCTACGTCCACTCCCTAGAATCACCTGTTCTAGGTATTGCACTAATCAATTAGCGTCTCTCCTTTTGCTACCACAATAAAGTAGAGAAGCCCTTACAAAATCTTTTCACCAATCCGGTGAGATAGAGAACCTTGAATCCTTTTTCACCCTCCTGGTGAAGGCAGAGAACCTAGAATCCTTTTACTCCCACATGGAGTTGGCAGAGAACCACAAAAATCTATTTACTCCCTCTTGGAGAAGGCAGAGAACCTGATAATCCTTTTACTCCCTCCTAGAGTAGGTAGAGAACCTGGATTTGATGCTGATGATTGTCTCCTAGAGCCACCAAGGAACCAAGGATGAAGAAAGAAGAAGATGATCGATTCCTTACTTGGAGCAACCTTTGTGAATCCCCGCATAAACTCCCTCTCACAAGATCCTCTCTCTCTCTCCCAAACTCTCCTTCTCCTTCTCTAAGCTCTCTCAGGTTAGAATAAAAGCAAAAGTCTTGCATAGCAGCAATTACGAGAACTTAAATAGGAGGCTTCAAAAATAGCCCTAATTTCAATTTAGCGGCAAAGATCATCTAGGATGATTCAAATATTATCCTGCACGATTAGTACAAAATAGCTCTTTCAACTAGTATGATCATCATTTCCCTATACGATTAGTTCAAGTATTTGAAGGAATCGTCCTGTATGATATTTCTATCATCATGGATGATTAGTTCGTAAAAGGTAACTGATCATCCAGTACGATGGTTGGCGATTAATTATCGTTTGATGCAGCATATGGTTTGTCTAGTATGATGTATAGGTATCATCCAGGATGATTAGTTGAAAAGTTAAAGTTTTTGTCCTATACGATAGGTGGCGATTAATTATCATACCATGCAGTGCTCTGATCGTCCAGGATGATAGTTTTCGATTGTCCTGTACGATTTGATCGATCAATTTAGCTATAATTAATCCCCTAATTAAGGGATTATTTTAGGCATGATTGACATGGATCATCCAGGATGATGTGGATTATCTTGTATGATTAGAATAAAATTTGAATTATGAAATCTTACCTAAATTATGATTGACGGCTGTTTGTTCCAATTTTTATTAATCATCTTATACGATCCAAATTGTCCAGGATGATTAGTTAAGCTAACTTAATAAACATGGATGCCCTAATTAGGGTTTTTATTTTTTAACTGATCATCTAGGATGATTTAAAATCATTCTGTACGATATGATAAAAAACCAGAAAACTCTCTAAGTCACAAAATTTCTCATGTGTGTGTAAAGCTACTTAGCTTCAGGATTCATCATAGTACATTTGACTTAAGAAAAGGTAAAAAATATATTGGAATAGAAATTACAGATTGACTCAATCCTAGTCTACCTGATCTTGACCTGATTGATGTTCCAAGTGAACCTGTGAACTTGACAGGTTAGTAAGTAAGGCAAATAAAAGCAGATATCCAAGAATAGCAAAAGTAAAGAAACAATAATGTTTGTTATCATCAAAATCACTGAACTTTGGCCCAATTTTGTAACAATTTTCTCTCAAAAATTTTAAATAGTTCTCTGGTACCCGAATTTGAGAGGAGAAAAAGATTTTTAAAAGTTTTTAATTAGTGACTTAGGATATTTTAATTAAAATAATAATTTAATATTATATAATTAATTTAATGATTTTTTTTAGTATAAAATTCAAATAAATTATTTTAGGACTTTAAAATTATAAAAAAATATTCTTAAAATAAATCATTTTATTTAAAAAATATCGATGAAATTGGCTTGCAAAATGGACACCTGACGGTCCCAAAATCTCCACTTACCAATAGGTACCAATTTTTAAAGTAATTTTGCCGGTGCCCAAAAATTATGAAAAAATTTATGCAAGTAAAATACCATAATCTCAATGCTATGGCGAAGAAGGTTTGTGGTTTGTGTACCCAAAATTGTCCTGGGATGAGCACGTTTAACTGCGGAGTTTCCTAATAAAATTTTAACCATTAAACCAAAAGGCGCCTTGATGTTTAAGAGTTTAGATTATTTTACTTAAGGGGTTTCACAATACCCAACTATTTGTGATAGATGTGTTGACATAAAATCTAAGAGATTATTTGGTTTGAAAAGTCATGACTGTCATATCTTAATGTTATGTCTACTACCAACTACCTTTAGTTTTTTTAATATCCAATTTTAAAGCCCTTGCTTGAGCTAAGTATCTTCTTCAAAGATTTATGCTCTTCAAAATTGAATATAGAGCAGTTGATTCTTATGAAGGAGCATATTTTTTTTATTCTGTGTAAATTTGAGAAGATATTTTCTCTAGTTTTTTTTGACTCTATGAAGCATCTATCCATATATTTATTATATGAGGTTATAGTAGGTGGACCTATTAAGTATCGGTGGATATATCCTTTTGAGAGGTATTTAAATAAACTTAAGAAGACTGCTAAGAATAAAGCACATCCTTAAAGCTCAATTTGTGAAGCATATCTAATGTAAGAGATAACCTAATTTTGCTCGTATTACTTTGACACTACACCACAATCAACTAGGAGAATTGCAACCCAAAATCTATGTAATGTAGATTCATATTAATCCTTAAATATATCTATATTCAATGGAAGTGGTGAACCCGCAGGCGCTAGTACTGTACACTATTTAATTGATAAGGAGATGAGAGCTGCCACATTGTATGCCTTTGCTTAACTGTGATGAATTTGAGCCATATGTTGAGTAAGTATGAGCTTTAACAATCAATTATGAATCAAGAATTTATATTAATAATATAATTTATTTTTAATAGCATAGCAATAATTATTTCATTTATTTTATTATTACTCTACTTCAGTTATTTATTTGTTATTCTATTTTATATTAAATATTTATTATAATTTATTTTTTTAATATTTCTTAAAATTTTTTTACAAACATCTTCAAGTGATGAGCCTCACTAAGGATTGATCAAAAATATTTTTGGCAGGCGCAATAAGGTGATTAATGACTCAGCCAGTAAGTCTGTACGTACTAAGGGTATCTCTTCTTCTCAGTCTGTCACTCAGATCAGCCTAACCCGCCCTTACCTACTCCTCCAACCAGTAGCCTGCAGTTTAACTCACGAGTCCCTCGCTTTTCTTCGCTAGACACCATGCACAATACTCCCTTCTACCCTTACTACCCCCCACCTTCTCATGGAGGCCCTCCACTTATTTATATCCACTATATGTCCCACTATTCTATCCCCCACCACCTCCTCAGCCTTGAGTAAGTGGACCTTCCACCCCAGTTATAGTAGAGCAGACATCAGAGGGGCACATATTAATTACACCTGAGGGTGACACATACGTACTTACTGTATTCTTAACATGCTACTAAATTTAATAAATATTTTTTTACCTAACACATTTTATGCAGGTTTCATCCGTTAAAGTAGCCGATGAATAAAATATAGGACATCATATGGAGTAGGTATGATGCTCCTTATATTTTTTTTAAAGAAAATCCCAAAAGAAGTGCACGACATATGATTCAGAGAGTTTAAAGTTAGTTATTATAAAAATATATTCTATATTATATCTTTTTTAATTCAGCTAACAAAAATATTCTATGTTGTATATTTTTTAATATGGAAATATTTTTATTAGTTGCCCCAACATAATGATAAAATCAAAAAGAATTTTGAGAAGCGTGAGTTGACTCGCATGCAAGAAAAATTTACAGACATTAGAAATGACCACTCTGAATTAGTGAGAGTGTATGGGGCGAGCTGACCAGTGCTTGGGGTAGCCCAGATTATACTAGGAGGAGGAACATAATAGACAGAACAGAGCATTTAATGTTGGGGGCATGGATAGTTCCCTCCGTACTAGGGGCTCAGATCTACATATTAAGCGCATGTAATATTTGAAAAGAAATTTTAAAAGATTTTAATAATTTACTTAGATATGGATACTAATGTAAGTATATTATATAAAGAGGTGCCGGTTAGATAATCGACGGCTATTAAGTTGTATAGCCATACCCATAAGCAGCAGGAGGACCAACAATGGGTTTATGAGTGAGCAAGGAGAGCCTACATGAGTACATAAGTTTAATATTTTTGATATAATGTATAAATTACTTAATCTTGTATTAATTTTGTAGGATGAGTAAACACAGCTTCGAGAGAGCCAGGCAGGAGCAGGTGAGGGATCTTATGGGGGATCAACAGATTATTCTAACTACCACACTTAGTCGCAAGTGGTAGGAGGAATGCAAAATGGCTCGATTTATGATTTAGGCTTGCAAGCTTACACATACGAGGGGCAGACATCTGATGGCTCCAGCTTCTCAGCAAGTAGCCAGGAGTTGTTATATAGCCAACAGGTAGATGCCCTTACAGTCAAGCTAGAGAAAGTCAAGAAATCACAAGCTAACATGCAGATGTAGATGCACAAGTTGATGTATTAAGTTACATTAACAAACATTTCTTTGTACACCCTTATATTTTCTTTCTTTACTATCTTGGAACTTGTTGAGGGATCACATTGAGAGCCAAAATGTGGCTCGCTTTCTATATGTGAAGTCCATAACTAATAATCTGGTAGGAATGCTTTATGATATAGATTAAGCATACACTAGTAACATATGCTTAATTTTTATGCTTTTAGCAAGGATATGACTTAGTGTAAATTTTATAGTATTTAACTATCTTAAATATCAGTGAAAATATTATTTTTAGGTGTTTTTATTCAGGAATTTCTCTAAAAAAAGAAAAAAATTCATAAGTGTTGAACCAAAGCCACAGGACTCCAACTTTAGCATCATTGCATCCACATCTCAATGCCCGCATCTATAACATCCTGATGCCAAATTAGGACATCGTAGTGATGGAGCCTTGAAAAAAAATGTCAACTAATTCAGTGCCCCAATAGAGGGTCAACATTATAATGCTTTATAACCCTATAGTGCTAGAAATCAACTTCGTAGTACCAGGATCTCAGGAATTTGAGTTTTAGAGCGTCGAACTAAGCAATGCCACAAGATTATACATTCAAGCGCTGTAGTGCTCAACTTTTTCAGCACTATGGTGAACCAGTTGCCAAATAAGGAGTTGCACTATCTCAGCCAAAAGACGCATTGGTTTAGCCAAATAGCCATGCCGAGTCAGTTCAGTGCCGCATAGAGCCCACTTAGCAGCACCGAGGCGCTAGTTCATTCTATAATGTCGCAGCGCCTAAGTTCATTTTTGTACTAGTATAAATAAATTTTAGTTCATTTTAGTAGTTGGTTCTATCCTTTTTGAGGGGTTTAGTCATTTCAATGAGTCCTAAGAGCTTAAGTGAAGTGCCACTTTAAAGTAAAGTCTAAGGGAGAGAAAAATATATCTTTTGGAGATCATTGGCCAATCTTGTTGTGAGCAAGCAAACTTTTGGAGTACGGAAGGAGTGTGGAGAGTGAACTTGTAATATCTAGGTGATATTTATTTTTTACTTTGACTCTTGTACTTTATCTTTTATACAATCAATGAATTATGTGTTGTTCTATTTTAATTCTATAGCTGGCTAATTCTCTAGTTTTGGACTAAAGGTGTGAATCCTTTGTTAGTACTATTATATACTCTTGTGCTTTAATTAATTAATGGATATTTTTAATATCTCCATTCTTAATTTAATATATACAATGACCATATGTAGATTCAAAATATAGTGTGATATATTGTCTCGAGGGAGGAATATTGGAATACTTGGGAATATTGAAATGTAACTCTTGCATATATAGATATAGGATGTTTAGTGTCCTAGATTCTATGGAGAAATAATAACTGCAAGAGGGTATCAAACCTTTTTAACTTCCTTACAAGCTCGATAGAGATCTAAGGATGTATATGCTTTGATTAATAACCAACTTATAAGTCTACTTAGGAAAGCTTTGGAACTTCACGATCATTAGTCTAAAATATTTTGTCAATTGGTATGTTATCTTTTCTCTTGTAATTTTTAGTAAAGACATAATCCAATACTTGATTTTTGATTGGTAGGATAAACATTATAGTTAGAGTAGACAATATTTATAACATTTGCATTATAGTAGAACACTTTGTTGTGAGATTGACACTTTCATATCATTTTTATTACTTGGTCGACACATGTGCTTGAATTATTTAGTGGGATTTTACATCAAAACAAATTTAAGCATATTTCACGTATATCTACCTATCACACACACTTGCGTAACCCAGTCCCACGCACATTAGACACATGAACCTCCCCTCTGATAAAAATGAAGGTAATTGGCAGGTAAAGTGAATGAAAACTTTGACTCGCTTGACGAATTCATCTGTTAATGCCTTTTTGTCCAAATAATAATCGATTATATATCCACAACCTTTGGCTTTAGATATCTATGTGAAATATGATCTAACAAGTGTAAGCACCAAAATTAGGTGGGTGAATATTAGCTCAAATTACATATAAACAAACATATTTTCCTATTTATGACTAATCCTATTGAATGCAATCAAGTCTTTTAAATTTAATATAGAAATACTTAGACAAGCCAATATGCTTTAACTATATAGGCTAAGTTGGAATGAAACAATTATTGAAAATTATTGCAATCAATTATCTACCAAGCCTATAACTTAGGAATTACCGGCACAATGACACAGGAACTAGGTTACATCTCATAAAACTCAAATATAAGAAAATTTTTTGAAAAGAAATAATGTCAATAAAAAATTTTATGTCAATTGTATATTAAATCTAACAAATAAAATATTTAATTAATTGAAAATGATTAAAAAAGGAAGATTTATCTTTAGATTCTCAAATAAATTAACTTGTTTGAGAAATGAGGTTGAACAAGCCCCAGGCGATGACAAGACTGGGAGAGAAGAGAGATTCATTTTTCATGACGAATGGGAGAGGGTAGGCCATAACGCAAAAATAGGACTCTAATTGACAGAATTTCTGGCAGAAACACCGCCAATTCTGCAATGTTAAGTGGACACGATTGAATTTTTGGTGGCCTTTATTCGTTGGATATTCTGGGAAAATTTCTACCAGTAACGGATCTGTTTTATGATGAGAATATCCACTGATATTTCTGTTGAAAATTCTATCCTAAGTTTATCAGCAAGAAAAAAATGCCAAAAATTATAAATTTTCTTGTAATGTAATTCATAATCAATAAATTTTTTATATATCATGCAATCTAATGGACATCATATGATACAATCTATGAATGGCATAACATATTTATCTAATGCATTAAAATAGCTAGTTTCATAACTAGTTTAAACCATATCATACCATTTATCAATCTTATTGTATGATAGTAAAATATGATATTGATAGTATTACACTATATATATTGTATAATATGATGTACATCATACAATATGATCTAAATAGTACAATACATTTAATATGTGCTTATAATACATGGAAACATGCTCTATAGTTCTCAATAAAGTTTGATAGCCTAATCACCACATATATTGGTACTATAAAATAATATTATTAATTTACATGATACAAATATTATTAAAAATAATATTATATAATAAAAGTATTTTAGCATATTTTATTCAGTTCATCTCTCCTTAGCAATAAATATGATCTTAAACATCTTTATAATGAAAGCTACTATTTGATACTAGACTTGGAATTAGTAATAGCATAACTTTTCACTTAAGTCTTCCTAATAGATTTCATTTTTGAGTCCATCTCCAAGTAAACAAATCTATAATTTGGTATGGCACATAATGTCATCAATCATCCCTAACTTGGGTTCCTAATCTTCAAGCAACATTTAGGAACACTTAGCAAACCATATTAAAAGCCATCATACTTTATTTATATTCATCAAGTTAATAGTAAGCCACACATGACTCACGCGGGATTATAGGATTAACAAATTAAACATTGGAGTGCTCCAAACTCATGATATGATATCGCCGAGCGACCATACTTCATGTCATTTTTTCATTTTCACTAACGTTTGTCTCTTTATGGATTCTCAAATGTCCATTGACCTATTAACACTATGGATAGTAAAAACACCAACTCTCACATTATCTTCTTCAGACACAATGACATGTCATAGAGTTCAAAGAAACAACAAATTATTGCTCAATATTGTGCGATTGCGGCCATCACTGTTAAGATAATGTATTTATGATGACTATGTCTTGAACTTGAACTTTAACTCTCCACAACACGAACAATATACTACAAAAATATTAGGGCCACCCACTTATATACCAATGTTATTGTGCACTCGAGAATGAAGCATATAGCCCTTGTTTTTCATTTTGCTGATGCACATATTTAAAGTGGCAAAATCTTGGCATCTCAATCTCTTATTAGATGATCAAATTTTTGAAGTCCTCATCAAATCTCTTTTATGCCATCATCTTAATAAATTATATGTAGTCTTTGCAATCTATCTCATTTAGAAAAGTTTATTACTATATTTAAGATCTGTCTGAGATGACTACAATATTTTATAAAATTAATTATGAAATTATAGTGATGAAAATAACTTAGTTATTTTGATTGCAAAAATAATTTTTTCATCACATAAATTTCTGAAAAGTAGTGAGAAAATAGTAGCCAAATAAAATTGTAATTATTATCTGAAAAATAATATAACGAGAAAGTTGTTCTAAACAAAGCGTTAATCCGACCTAACACAATATTTCAAAAGCAGCAAAACATTAGGCATTCAAAGACGCAGGATTTATCTATTATTTTTACTCATTCAATGACAGATTATCTAACCATCATTTTTTAATGCCAAAAACGCTTAAGTTAAACATTTTTCTTATTTGGGTAAGATATCAGCCTCACTGCTACTTAAAAATTTAAATAAAAATAGTTGATGTGACATAGTTTCTAACTTCTCCTGAACCATTGGGTTACATGAACATTGCTAATCAATATTTTCTAAAATTAAATACCTAAAGAATTATTCTTGAAAAAATTTCTCACTAGCATAAAAGTGTTAGATTTACATACATACTATTTATATATCTAACACCTAAAACTTTAATATTATCTGCTTATCACCCATAGAACAAATATGTGTGCATGGAATGAAATATTAAAGTTTATAGGGTGGTATAAGTGGTAAGAATAAAATGTAGGAGTAATATATTTGATATTAAAACTTTATATGAGTGGTAGGACTCTAATATTAAATTTTTGGGTGTTAGATATATAAATAGTATGAAATAAAGAGGTATGTATGTAAATTCTCCAAAAAAGAATTGTTATGTATACTTAAATTTATTTTAAAAATGAATATTTAGGTGAAGATAATATTTTTAGAGTTTAAAGTAGGTAGTTCAGATAGAGAAGTGTTCTAGAAATATTATAAGATGAGATGATATCATGAAGATTTATAAGTAGACTATAAAATTATAATTAGGTTAATAATATTATATTAATCTATGTTGGGTAGGGTAATAAAATCAAAATATTAAAATAGATGTGTGCACAAAATTAAACATAAATTATATTAAGGCAAGTAGGAATAATAAGAATGAATATTTTGAGATAATTAAAAATATACATAGGTGATTTGGAATGAAGGGTGAAGGTGAAAAATGCAACCATTACACAATAAGATAAAATAAGTGTTAGAAATTTTGAAAGAAAGTGTAGATCTTAAATAACATTATTAGCGTTTGTTCAATATGCTTTATAAAGAATAAGTTTAACAAATGAAAAAAGAGAATTCATAAAATTAGCCCCAAATAATTGAAACAATACCATGATGTAACAATAATGATGAAATTAAAGCCTGAGCATCATTATTAAGCCCACAAATCTGATCTAATTTGATATTTATACTCTTTAGATAAATATGCATCATATAATATTGAATTGTAATCATATGATCAATAGAAAGACTAAGGCTTTGTTTAGGACAGCTTTCGTACTGTTTTTTAAAATAGTTTTTTAGTGCAAAAATTTTAAATTCAAAAAATTTTTATACTAAAAAGCTATATTTTAGAAAGTAAGAAGAAAGCTGTCCCAAATAAAGCTTAATCAAATTTGATATTTATACTCATTAGATAAATATGCATCATATAATATTGAATTGTAATCATATGATCAATAGAAAGACTAAGGCTTCGTTTAGGACAGCTTTCGTACTGTTTTTTAAAACAACTTTTTAATACAAAAATTTCGAATTAAAAAAATTTTTGTACTAAAAAACTATTTAAGAAAACAAGAAGAAAGCCATCCCAAACGAAGCCTAAAGCTTTGCTTGGGACAGCTTTCTTACCGCTTCTTAAGTAACTTTTTAGTAAAAAATTAAATTTTTTATACTAAAAAACTATTTTAAAAAATAGTAAGTCCCAAACGACGCCTAAAGCTTCGCTTGGGACAGCTTTCTTACTGCTTCTTAAGTAACTTTTTATGTAAAAAAATTAAATTTTTTGTACTAAAAAACTATTTAAAAAAATAGTAAGTCCCAAACGAAGCCTAAAGCTTCGCTTGGAACAGCTTTCTTACCGCTTCTTAAGTAACTTTTTAGTAAAAAATTAAATTTTTTGTACTAAAAAACTATTTTAAAAAATAGTAAGAAAGCCGTAACATGAAATGATTATGTTTACCCGTTCCTGCTGGAAGTAATGTATGAAATGCTCTAATTATCTCTCAAAACTTTGAAATGAAAATCAGAGGACATACTGATTAAAATATCTGGAAGAGGATTTCAGATGACAGGAAAAAATTAATCCATAAAGCAAATCAAAATGCGAGATTGTAACATCAACTATGAAGGCACAAACTCAGAAGCATTGGACGGGATTACTTTCCAAGTATGTTCAACAAATCAGAAATCAGAAACTTGTTGGATTAATTTAAACTAACCATCACAGGAACAAGAACCCTTTGATGTTTAACTTCAAAAAAAAAAAAAAGCAAGGTTAAATTAGTCCCACAAGGCACGCTTGCGACAAAGGAAAAAAAAAAGCACTCATTGTCTAGTAGAATACATCGATTTCAAGATGGAGAATGGCAGCATTCAAAGTTCCCTCATTTTATATACAGTAGATCAAAATGAAACACTCAAGCGGGGGGTCATGCGATCAAATCATGAACCAGCATTCTCGAGAAAAAGTGCAGCTGATATGCTTAAAATAGGTCAATCTGCATTAGTAACCATGTTGCCAGAGCTGGTGAGACTGCTGAGAGGGATTCCCCTGAGAACCATTCAGGTTTGCCTCGTTAGAATTCAGTTGCTGTTCTTGAGATTGTCCACCAAGCTGATTCTGGAAGAAATTAAGGTATCCCATCTGCCCATAGTGTGAGGGCTGCTGAGCCTGCCGGAAGCTGCTATGCTGATTCTGCCCTTGGAAGCTATAGAAAGTATTGGGAGGAAGAGGTGACACTGTTCTGGAAATGCCTCCATGGACCCACATGGGAGAACTCTCATTCTAGCAGAGGCAATATTGGCTATGAAAAAAAAAAAAAAAATCAACTGATTTAAAGTGCAGGGTAAATGAATTTTTACCTGCTGAAGGGAGAGGTAATGTGCTACTTCTTTGTATTGAGAGCTTAAAGCTTCACTGAATCCTAATGTTGTACTTGTGGGAGTGCTTGAAGGATTTAAGGAAAAATTTACAGGGATATTAGTTGAGCCACTGAAGCTTCCATACCCAGAAGCTACTGCTGCAGGCTGCGGCAAGCTAGCCACCGAAATACTACTTTTATTTTGAGGGAGTGTATATTTTAAGGCAGTATTGTGCACTGCAGCTGGAGACTGGTGAAAGGGATCGTTGGTTGTGTACGCTTGGGGGAAAGCTGCTGAAGGTAGGTAAGTGTAGCTCTGTGGCAGGAATGGGTAGCTAATCACATTAGCAAATGGTGCTAAAGGCAGTGTTGCTTGAGAATAAGGGTGTAAAGGAAGATGTTGAGGGACTGCATGGCCAGTGGTGATGCTGGTGCTAGGGGAACTTTGAGGAGCCTGTGACTGGTGATCGGAGAAAGCATTTGGTTTCACCTGCATGAGACAAACTCGAGTAAGGAAAATGGAATAAAGAAGGAACTATGAATAGAGAATCCAAACTTCTACAACAGCAGAAGGCCTCAATCTGTAGGGAAACCATTAGGCATTCAACTTTTATTAGAACAACAGAAACTAAAATAACATGAGCGTCGTTGTTTTGAGGACTCCATGGACCTGCAGAAAAGTTAGAAACCAGCTTCAAAACGTGGACATGCTAATTCTAAGCTCCTATTCAACTAAGCAATAATGACCCCACTCTTTTGGTGAGAGTGCCAAGAGAAATTCAAATCTTCAATATCTCTTATGACTACCAATTTTAAAAAGTACCGCATAAGTACCTAAAACTTTACCTTTATACAACTTTAAAATTAATTCAACTAAAATTTTTTCAATCAATTTTTACATCATCATTTTGTTCTTCTATGAAAATTACTTCCTTAAGACTCATATTTAATGGTTTCTTAAAAGCTCTACTCGTTGTATGTCATTTAAATAGTTATCCCACGAACCTTCTAAAATCTTTGTGAATCCACAAGTGATCATTTGAACAACTTGAGAGGGTGTATTATTGTGGCCGCACATAGCCGAAGCCTATATTATCATTTGAAGTAGGATATCTTAAATTTGCTTAGCCTGGCAATCATTTATGTTCTATTAATAGATGTGGGAAGGGTCACAACCATATGGAAATTTATTGTAGGTTTCTTCATAGATAATATCCATAGGGGTAGGACGAGAGTAATGGCATCATCCTTTCTGACAACTGTTCTAGGGTGATTTTTTTTTTGGGAGATTTATGCAGTGTACCTAATCTATAAATATCAATTTGTTGCTCTTTTAAATCTTTAATAGAAAGTGATCTACATTGACCGTGGATTTGAATAAAACCTAGGTCAAACATGTCAGGATTTTGGTTATGTATATAGTAGCCAAGATTTGTCATTTTTTAATTATGATAGTAAGTCTTCAAAATCTTTGAAGGTCCTAGGCTAAGGAAACTATAGGAGGTGCTTGAATAGCCAAGTCAGAAGCTGTAATTTCTTCTCTTTTACTAGTGTTCGTTTAAGGTGCCTAACAAGAGGCGATAATTTGATCAATGTTATGTTCAAGTTTGAATAGATGGGTGGATATGATTTGAAGATCACTATTGATAAAATTTAACTATTTACAAAGGTAAGGAAATTCCTTTAAAGTATTTGCATCATCAATAGTTTTAACATAAGCTAACATTTCAAAATTTTTGAATTTATCATCTCTTTCTACTAAGATATGATTAGGAGGGATAAACTGCTTGAATGATTTTGCCTTTAGTATTTGCTATTTTTAAGTCATCATATGAAGATGTGACTCAATCTTATAACAATTTCGTTGAATAAGCAATGCAATAAAAGGAATGACACCTTGGTGCTTATGATTTCTAGAATGTATGTCATCAAAATATTATTTCGGGTATTCTTCTAGGGTGGCAGGAGTAGACTTAAGAAATTCTTGAATTACAAGATTTCTAGCAGCACTACCAGTTCGAAATTCCATTGAAGTTAAACTTCATTTCTAAATGGGCAGGAGAAACATTTTCTCTGAAGTAAGGTTGTAAGATTCCATTGGTTGAGGTATTTATCCTTTACACTATTGGGGATTCAATAACTTTTTTTTTTCATTTAAATAATTTTTTTTCTTGAATTGAAGAGGTTGAGAGGGTAAATACCATAGGAAGAGTTATTGATCTTCAAGGATTAAATCTTATTTCAATATCCCCTTCAGCAATTTGAAGCATCTAGTCTATTTCTAGATTGACAATTGCTCTAGGAGTGATTGCATTGAGAATAGTCCAAGAATCTAAAAAAGGGCATGCATTCCATTTAATTACTCTATTGGTAGTTATGTGTGAAGCTAAGATACTAGTTTCAATCTACATGTATTAAAATAATTGGCCCATGACATACTTATTTCTATAGCTCCCATAAGGGATTATGCGTAGTTTGAACATTTTCCATCTCTTAGAAAAGCTAAGATATAAGCATTTAAACCTCAAAGAGTAGGTGGTTTACAGGTCATTTGAATTAATCCTACATGTATGTATTGCTAGTTTTGCATATAAGCTTGCAAATCATCCTTAGTTAGAAGCAAATTTATTTTTTTAGTACCATTTATAGTAATGGATTGCACAACAATCTTAATGAAAGATTTACCTTTAAGATAAAAAGTTCCTATTTATAAATCAAAGATTTTTTTACTCTAGAAATAGACCGTTTATTTAGGTCTTCTTCATTCATGGGGTATTTTGTGAATTAAGCATTTTTAATATTTGAATTCCTTATTGAGATTGTTCTAATAGTAATAAATAGACAATACAGATTCCATATGAAAGTCAAGAACTCTATATACCAATAATGATAATAATAGTAATTTAATGCTCAAGTTGAAAGCTGTATCTTAATGTATAAAAGGGATAGAAGAAATATTTCATAATTAATAAACCTAGGTCTAACCGCCTCTCTTAGACCTTATTATCAATTGCAATAAAGTGAAACATCAGACCTTGTCTTCATATACGACAATATAAAATTTACAAAATTATTGTTTGTAGCATATAATAAAACATCAAGGATTTATAAAGTCTATTCGACTTAACCCAACTTTTCTAATATATAGTTACTGCAAAAGACATTAATCTCTTGTTATGAAAGCTAATTATTTATGGAATTCATACAACTTTACTACACATGGCTCTGATTTTGGATTCCAACAAAATATAAACAAAGTAGAGAATTTAACAAGGAAAGCTATTATTTATTTAACAGATAAAACTTACAAGAATAAGTCGTAGACTTTCTAGAAGAAGTGAGCACTATCTTATAAGGCACACACAAGGGGCTCTACAAACATAGCTTGCCTCTTAAGGCAGAGAACATACCTGCATATAAGAATTCTTTCGGACGCACATTTCTTGCCAATAATTTTGCTAGCTCGCCTAAAGCCAGTCCATCGTCCTTAATATCATTCCCAACTCATTGATCCATGGGATCATTGCTGTCACCTCATCATGGGCAAGAAGACTATGTAGTTGGATGGAAACCTTGATAATAATAAGTTCTAAAATTTTAAACTTTAGACAAGTTTTTATTCAAATTTAAATTAAAATTAAAATATATCTTGTAGATAGGGTTCTATTTTTTGTTGAGTTTGTTCAAGAGCAAATTAGATCCTATATTTGCAAGTATCTATTTAAATGCTCAAATCCTACACTAGAATCAATCAAGAATTCTCCAAAATCTATTCCTCATGTTTTCATATCTTTGTCATATTTATCTTGTCGGGCCCTAAGTTAGCAAGTACTGGCGTATCAATTATCATAGCTAAAGTTGATGAACTCCACCTAATGCTTATAGCATGACTTGTTGCTTGCTCTCCGTTGGTTGTTATTGCTTCTTGCTCCGCAGACTTGCTATAGATATAAATAAAATTATGACGTTGACGAATAAAAAATGGTAATACACAAATAAATTAATGTTTGTTTAGTAAGAAAATAGAAGACAATGTATAGTCAAGTTTATACCTAAGAGAAAGACCAAGGATGAAAAAAAAACTTCTTAAACGACTATGGAGTACTAATAATAGATGTTATGGCATCAGGCCAAGCAAGTAAACATGTAAATGTTGCACAAAAATTTTTAATTAGGGTCATCAAGCTCGTCGTAAAGGAAGACAGGACATTTTTACTCTTTTGAAATTTTAGTAGTTTGATTTTTTGATGGAGATTATTCACAATGGTGATTCTCATATTACACTACTAAAACCGAAGAGGACATTCCTAGAAATTCACTGACAAAGATAGATTATCAATGGAAGGCTCGGCAATCAAGATTGGGAGGCATGAAGTCAAAATCTTTGGTCAAAATCAAAATTAAAGTAGGATAAGGAGGTGTTTTAAAATTTTAATTGGTTTTTGTAACTTTATATTTGAATTTAAATTGAAATTAGAATATATTTTACTATAATTATCTCTAATTTGAAGTTATCTAAATTATTATTTGTTGACGGGATTCTCTTTTTTTTTATGGAATTTGTTTAGAAGTGGATTATATTTGTTGATGGGTTTCACTTTTTTATGGAATTTCTTTATGAGTGATTAGATCTCTATTGTAATTGCCTATTTAAATTTCTAATTTTGTACATAGTAGAACCTATCAAGATTTCTCCAAAACTATCAAGATTTCTCCAAAATCCATTCCTTTATTTTTTTTCTCCTCTCTATTTTCCATTATACCATTGGGTATTGTAGTTAAACCTACAGGACTCCACCTAATCCATGTAGCATGAATCCTCGCTTCCTCCCTGTACAATTGTCGATACTTGCTCTTGGTGTGTGACACCTCCAGGTTCAGTATCTGGATTGACCTGTTCTGACTCGATTAGAAAAAGTAATTATTTAAACTTTTGAGTTTTGAACCCATTAGCATGTGTCTAGAAGTGTTTTAATGCTTGAAAAAGTTGCATGTGTTCAAGGGTCTGGAGTGAATTTTGACAAAGTTTGAAAATGTTGCTACTTGAGCGCCCCAATGTTAGGTGTCTGAGCACCGCGGCGATACAACAGTGTCAAAGTGCCAAATAGTGACATTTTAGCGTTGTAATCTCGGATTTTTGGAAAATGAACTAGAGCCGCAACGCTTCAATGGTAGCGTCGCAGCGCTAGGCCACTAACTACAATTTAAATATAAAATAAAACCAAGGAAAGAGAATGGAGAGGGTTTTGGAGCCACTTCAAATTATTTTTAGTCGTCAGTCCAGTTGAGAAAGTTGTTCGGATCGAGATAGGTCACATTATTGATATCTCAGTTTTTAAAAATACGAAATTTTTCTAACTTTTCTAATTAAATTTATATTTTCGTTACTGAAAAACGATAACTTTGTACTTGAAAAACTTTCACCGCATAACTTTTTATGTGTTATAAAAATTGAGATTATGAACCTTTTGAATATTTTCTGAAAATTTTCTCTCGACAATTTTAAAAATTGTGCAATTTTTATTAAATAGAAAACAAATCTAGACTCAAAAAAATAGTGTTGTAGTTCGATTAAAGTCTTAAAATGATGTTTTATACAATCTTTGATAATTTAGTTAGGTTTTGAAACTATGCATTTTTACACAATTAGAAATTATATTGCCTACCGTTATAGAAAACTGTGCAATTATAAATATGCCCAATTATGCTTTAATTGCTACAATGTGATAAAATATATGTTTATGTGATTAAATAATATCTGCTAGGAGATATAAGGAGCTTGAATCCTTGAGATTTTGTTTGTAACCGAAAATCCGGTGCCTATAAAGCATGTTCTGGTGGCTATATGTCATGTTCTAGTGCCTATGGGCATATGTTGGTGCCTATAGACATATTCTGGCGCTATAAGCATAAAGGGAGTCATAACGGACCAGAATCCTTCAAGATTCTTTCTAGGAGTGGGAAAATCTGATATGAATTATTTTATCATATAAATTTCAACTTATTTATCTGCTCAACATTATTATTTAAATTTGGATAACTATTATACTCATATTAATTTGTACACTACAATGATTTATTATACTGCACTTTGAAAATGATTGAAAATGTTTAATAAAAAATATATTTAGAAATTTAAATCGGTGTTTGTGGCTTGCTGAGTTATTCTAGCTCACTGTGATTTTACTTTTGATTTTCATAATCTGGGAAAAGGAAGGAGCCTGTTGATTAGAAATTCAAGATGATCTGAGTCTATAGGCATTTATCTATTTTGATTTTGGAACAATCATGGATAGCTTTTATTTTGTTTTATTTTATATTTTGTAGCTATATCCTATAGTATAGATCTTGTATATGCCATTTTGATGAAATTAAAAGAGATTTTATGGATGAGTTTATTTACAATACTCTGGATGTTTTAATAGCTCTGTAGTCTGTTGTATATTTAAAATAAATATTAGAAGAGAATATAAAACATTCAAAAATTAAATCTTGAAATTTACTTGTCACAGCTCAACACGATAGGACATGCCCGTTGGGTTGGGTTGTGACATGGTGATTGCGATGCTTATTTCTTAGTTGCCGTCACTTGCTCTACAATTATTATTGCTTACTCAATTATCTTGGTTCAAGAACAAGGAAAATAGGAAGTCAAATGGATCAAATCATGTAATAGTAAATAAATAAATTGATCATGGTTTGTTGGGAAAATAGAGGAAAACATGCAATACATAGAATAGAGGAATTCTAAACTAGAAAGAAAAGGTTCAATACAATAAAAGTAATCTAATATGAGATATTCATGACAAATCAATCTAAAGTTACGTAAAAAGCAAAAAACATGTTAGTGCTTTCCCTCTTAGCATTACTTTATATTAGAGCAAAGATCCATTGAAAATTTGTGAAGGTGGACCCTAAAGAAATATTTCCCAAGATACCAATTCGTTCTATCTCTACATCATCTTCATGCCCTTTCCATTTTGAAAACCTCACCCTTCCATGCCTTCAAACCCTTTTCTTAATGGCTATCTAAATCTCCCATGGAAATCATAAATATTAAAGTACAAATAGATTTTAATGATTTTCATGGAGTTATTATTTTGATCATTTAACATATCAAATTAACTCATAAGAGAATGAAATTCAACAAAATCGTCCTAATATCATGATCTACTATCTCTCCAATTTCATGACAATCATAAATTGTTTGACCTCTTTGTCACCTCTCACCCTCTCCACTACCAAAATCTTGCCTTTCCCATGCCTTCAAACCTTTCAACAAACTATTATTGTAAACTCGCATAAAAATCATGAATACTGAATCTATAAATATATTTATTGATTTCACAAAAACTTATTGTTTACCTTAACAAATCATCTTGGAATATAAAACAATTCGATAAAATCTTCCTAAAATTATGATCTATTATCACTCCAAATTTCAAAACACTCGAAATAGTTTGATACCTTTGTTAACCAAAATAATCTCAAATTCTTATGCTGAATTCTACATCACCATCACCCTCAATATTGGAGAAGACATTTTTATTTTAATCTTTTATTTTTCTTTTATTGTACTTCACTATTTATGCCCCTTCTCTCTTCATGAGAGGGGATGATGAATGAATATTGAGTTTTCTTCCTTCAATTGAGTTTGGAGAGTTGTGAGAAGCCTTTGATAGGTTGAAGTCCCTAGGTGAGGGCAAGCGCATCACCCGTCAGCCGCAGGAAACGTCCGGACTCACGATTTCTATTTTATTCCCCTTATTTTCTTCCCTAGCCGGCCATCCCTCTTCCCCCTCCCTCCTAGCCGCCAGTCAGCACCCCAAACCGCCGGCCATCCCCTTTCCTCCCCACCTCCGACGACCTCCCTAGCCGGCCACCCATCCCTTCACCCATCGGCCATCCCAACCCCAAACTGCCGGCCAACTTCCCCCATTCTTTTTTCCCTCCAAATTTCAAAATCCCTTGACTTTCCTAAAATAGATTCCTACTAATCTAGAAAGTTTTAATTCATATTTTGAGTCATTAAAATCTGAAATATTCTTTCCTAAATAAAGGAGTTAATTTAGGAAATCCAATTATTCAATTAAATTCAAATTTGAATTTGAATTTGAAAGAGGATCTCATTAAATCCTTTTTCCTAAATCCCAAAGCCCCCAATTGGAAACCAATTTAATCTCACCTCACCATACATAGCCGGCCCTCCCCTTAAATTAAGCAATCATTATCTTGCTTAATAAAGTCCTCCAATCAAGGCCATCAAGTGGGCCGCTCCTCCCTCTCTCCCCAAAATTAATCCTCCCACATTGGAAACTCCAATTAAACCTCCTCATAGGGCCGACCCCCCTTGCCCCTTTGGGATTTCTCCTTTTGTGGAAAGAATTAAATTCCTATTCCCAAATTAAATTCCTCTAAATCTGAAATTAATTTCAGATTTCCTTCTTCCCAGATTTTCCCCACAATCCAAACAAATCCCACCTCCAACCCTAGCCTTGGCGGACCACCACCCCACCCAACCAACCTCTCTAGCCCTTCTCCCTTTCTTGGAGCTTCACCCCAAAGGAAGAAGAGGCTTCCAAATCACTGACGGCTGCTGTCCAGGGCTTCCAACCCCTCCAAAGTGCTGTTGGAACAATTTCTATTAGCTGTCCAGAATTTCTGGGCTTTCCCCCCTTGCTGTCCAGCCATCACAACACTAGAAACCTGCTGTCCTGCACACCAGGAACCGCCCACTTGCTGTCCAGCCGTTCCGGCCAAAGAAGTTTACTGTCCAAAAGTTCCAACGACGGGTATTTGTTGTCCACTCTCCTCCAGAAGCTGATATCTTCTAAGGTGAACTTTCTTCCTAACCCTATCCCTTCCAAGTTCCTCTCTATTGTGGCATTACAACGATCGTGTTACTTCTCTCCGCTGAACTAGAATATAAGAGTGAGTGAGTGGACTAAATAGTGGTTATCTTATATGTTAACATAGGGATTTTTATTGGAATTCCTCCATGCTTGACTAATATTGATTTGAATGACTATGGCGATGTTCCGTCTTTTAACCGTGTAGTTTAGCCTAAGCTAAATCACCTCTCTTGTGTATGTCAAGATTCATTTAAAAACTGCTAAAGATTTACAATCGTTGTTGCTTTAAGTGTATTTTCTAATCATTACTATCTACATATGCATTTGGTTCTACATCACATCATCATGCAATTCCTAACATATAATTTTGTTATATAATCTAGGCTCCTTCCTAAATAATTTATTTAGGCATTCAATTCCAATAATTCTTATTTATACCATAATCATAACTTATTGGTTGTCATTTTTTACCCAAATAAGAATATAAAGCTTCACAGATATATCAAAAGTAAACATTTTCCATACTACAACATAACCCACTGAACCCAAACATGCGAGCAAGAGCATAAAACAAAATGCATTATCCTACATGGGGAGTTGATCTTTATGAAAATCATAGTTCTTATTATCGAGCTAATTCTTTATACTATGGTCACTCAGTCCATTCCACTGTGGCACCATGTTAATCTTGAAACTCATAACATGATATATGGAGTGATTTTGAGGATGAGTTGAATCCCCCAAACTATATAAACATATATACAACAATATCAAGCCCTTATCCCACTATGTGGGGTCGGCTACATGAATCTTTGTCTTCATTGTGTCCTATTAAGAGTCAAATTCTCATTTAAATCTAATAAAGAAAGGCTATTTCAAATATTTTCTAACCAAGTCTTTTTAGGTCTACGTCTACCTTTCTTACTATACGTCAAATCTAATATATCTACTTTCCTAACCGGATCATTGGAATGCCGTTGTTTTATGTGACCAAACCATCTAAGGCGACTCTCTCGAATCTTATCTTCCACTGGAGCTACTCCAACCTTTTCACGTATATGCTTATTCCGTATCCTATCTCTAAGAGTAAAGCCACTCATCCACCTGAGCACCCTCATCTCTGCAACACTTAACTTAATATTATGCTTCTCTTTTAATGACCAACATTGTGCACCATAAAGCATTGCAGGTCTAACCACCATACTATAGAATTTTCTCTTAAGTTTGTGGGGGACTTTTCTAACATACAACAAGCCCGATACATTCCTCCACTTCAACCATCCAACTTGAATTCTACTAATAATATCCCCATCTATTTCATCATCACTCTGAACAATAGACCCAAGATATCAAAAATGTATACTCTTATTAATGACTTGATCACCCAAAGTTACAATCCCCCACTAGATCTATTATTACTAAAATTACACTCCATAAATTCAATTTTAGATCTACTCAAACGAAAGTCTTTAGACTCTAAGATTGATCTTCATAATTCAAGTTTACCTTTAACTCTCTCTCTAGTCTTATCAACAAGAAGAATATCATCAACAAAAAGCATACACCAAGATACAACCTCTTGCAAATGTCAAACATATTAATGTACTGATGATTTTGGACATCATCACAAACCACAACAATCTCATCCATCTATCACCAACTATAATCAATCATCTATAAAAAGTATTTCTAAATCTAATTTCGTAATACATATCCTCAAGAAAATTGCACATACCACTCTATCTACTCTACTAGCATCATCGGTCCCCAAATCCTAGCCACTTCACTAACCACTCCAATCCCGTATATTTTGCCAAAACCTTTTTAAGTCCACAACCTATGAAAAAACTTAGTGATCCTACTTTATCTATTGATGGTCCTTATAAAAGTTATTATAATGGTGAACCAATCTATTAACATCTTTGTGACTTCAAGAATGACTCTAAATTACCACAGCCCAAGCTTTCAATATTACTAAAAGCTATGAAAGAGCGTGCTTCTAATGAGATGCAAAGCGACTTGACTAAGAAAAAAAGGCATCACGTCTGTGGTGAATGCAATTATCAACAAGCAATAGCAGGAGACTAGCTAGTGCATGATAATCTACCTGTATGAAGCAACGGGCAAACAACCCATAGTGCGACGCCAAGCCACCGGATCCAATTCATATAAGTGAACAGAAGGCATCTACAGACTGCTAAATGAAATGCTGCGCATATTAAATGACAGTTGCTCGCACAGCTGATCAGTGCCATATGCTATAAAATGCACCCCGACATACGCATTGCAAGAGACATGACAATTCATGCAAACACATCATGCAACATCGCAAGGTGCATTATGCCACAACAATGTGTCGCATTTACATAACATACTGCACATGCATGCATTACAATAGGAAGAATGCCATCCAAACATGTCATTCAGTATGCTAAATGCATTAAACATACACACGTTCCAAAATACAAGGCACATCATGCATGCATGCTATCCAATGTATAAAATATAATGCGTAGCGACAGGACGCTACGTCGGTATACAAATATACCAACTATCACGATACTGCGGTAGGCCACTATATTGCGTATCAACACTCTATGCATTATGCAAAATTCAATATACATGCATACATATGAAAATGTTATATACACCCGTCATATTGCACACATGTAATCGTCATGCAAAATGCAATATTCAAAATGCATATATAAGTCTATACCCGCATGGGCCCCGACGAGAGTGTTTTGGGTACACACGTGACCTCTGAGAATGCTGCGTGGGTCATATGATAAATCCAAGTTCGAGCAAGATCCTTCTATACGAGTAGATAGGAGTCAACATAGCTCGAACTATCAAACAAATATGCAATCACGGTGTCGACCATGATATTTATTTTAATACGTTAATATTAGGCCTTCAAGGCTTATAACCAGAAAAATTCACTAATACAAGCATACAAATGACAACAAACCCAATCCTTTGTCGGCAAGTACATGAGTCGATAAAGATTAACCAGTAAAAATAAAAATGCCTATAATAACCCCGATGATGGCCGTGTTGAGTATTTATCTCAATCGGAGGGACCCTACACTTTTTCAAATGCCTCCAAATGACCTCAAAGTCACCCCGATGATGACCGTGTTGACAAAAATCTCAACCGGAGAGGACCACAAACATATAAAATGCCTCCCAAAGGCCCATAAAATCTAAAAAACCCAAAATTCAAAATATTTAAAATCAAAATAAATCACCAAAATGCTTAAACCAAAAATTCATCAATCCTCCGCAATAATTTGCTGAGGTGGACAAGTTTGAAAATACACTTCAGCTCATAAGAAGGAAATGTCTGGTCGAGAATATCACTAGGATTCATTCTCAATCCGTCTCCTGCCAATAAGGATGTGGCATTAGTCCTCTAATTGGTAGTTTGGTCAGATGGCTCGATAAAAAACCTGTGGCTTGGCCAGATCGGCTCCATGTGGTTAACGAATACGACCGAGACCCTCTGACCTAGCGGCATGGTCAAACGACTCCACTGTATTACGGTTACGGTCATAGCCCTTATGTTCCCCAATGGCTTCAAATCCTTGAGATATGAAACAATAAGATATAATTGATAGGGTAGAAAACTCTCTGTTAGCTAAGGTGGATTCAAATTTGTCCCCTCAGACAAATATTCATCCTAGGTCTATAAAGTTCCCTTGGACGGCGCAACCCATGGCTTCCGACAAGGATCATTCTGTCAAGTTGGGTCGACTACCTCCTTTGACTAAGTAGACCAGAGAACATGATGACCTGGGACGACGGAATCATGGGATCTTGATCAGGTACATCATCACTCCCCACTATCATCCGCTTTAAGTGCAAGATGGTGAAATTTTCAATTTTAAATATTAAATCTCAAAAAACTAAACCAATGCAACTACTATACTCCAAATACCATGTATCCCTACGTATATGTTTGACGACGAGCCTTAATCAAAAGTTTTCTCTCATTATCGGGATGGGTAATTAACTATAAGGGCTTGCACCTATAGGAAACCTGAACTCAGATCTAAAGTCCTCGCAAAATGAGGGCGAAATCATTGGGTAGTGTCTTATTTCAAACCTAATCTGCCTTCGGAAAATTTACCTCGGAACTTAAGAGTTAAAACTCTCCTCGACAACCCAAAAATGAAAGGAGTCCGCGGAGAGGCCGGTGCGTGAATTTTCGGAGCCCACAAGATAAAGAAGTTGAGCAAGCTCAAACACATTTTGGGCATAGAAGTTGCTCAATTAAAATAAGAAATATTCCTCTCTCAACAAACATGTGTCATAGATCTAATAAAAATAATAAAAATAACTGATTGCAACCTTATGAAACTCCAACAGAACCAAGTCAAAATTGAATGTCCTGGTTCTTACCTATCAAATGAATGTGTCCTGGACCCTAAGTCAAAGCGTAAATATCAATTGAATGTGTCCTGGACTTCAGTTTTCAATTCTTTAGTCTATTCTTGATCCAGTCGTATCACTACCTTCGTCATGCCATTATAAAAATTGTCCCATTCCCACTGCATTGTTTGGTTGTGAACCCGTTCCTCTCAAGTTAAACAAAAAAATTGCAAAACAGTTCTAAAAAATATCAGACTTCCCGCACACTTTTCAACGTAATTGGGTTAAACCATAGCGTTTCAGTTGTTGAGGACGTCCTAAAAATTAACAAAACAAATTTTACTTTTTCTTTCTTTTTCCTATAAATTCAGTCCTTGATTTTCTCATCCAATTATAGAAGGGCAACAAAAGTCTTTTAATGTAGTTACTCATATCGAAATATCTATTATAGTGATTACTATCCTAGCATCAAGTGGGCCTAATATCCAGCAATTATAACAAAAAGTACATGAACGAAAAAGAAAACCTAGCAGCACTCAAAGGAACGAGGTTTAAAAAATGTAATAAAAAATGTCACCACATAAGATAGTATGACTCCCAAACTTCCAACGGAATCTAAATCTAAAAACAACAAAAATACTTCAAAACATCAAGGCAGATGAAGCATACAAGATATTATTTAAATAGTAAAATAATCAGCAATCCCACAAAGATGTGTATGCTCGTTATAATAGAAGTCAAACAAACTAACTCGGGCACGTTCAAATCATGAAATTAATCATCAGAATTGAAACAAACCTGAATAAATAACTGCTGAAAAAGCAAAAAAAAAAAAACAAAAACAAAAACAAAATACCTCTTGCAAGGGAACAGTTGTCCCGCCGTTAGAGGTTGCAACACTGTGTTTTGTAGGCGCAGATGGGGCTGTAAGTAAAGATGAAAAGGGAATGTCAACATCTCTGATAGGCATAGTAGGTGGCAATAAACTGCTTGATAACGAACTTGTATATGGCTGCTGCAAGAAATATACGATTGGAGAAACAATATAAAGGTTAGAATCTTCATATAGCAACTATGTAAACAGCGGAACATGAAAAATAAAATGTAAACAGCAAGAAATTCGCTATATGCACAAGCAAATAAAAGGAAAATGTCGTTTGATGCCAACATGCACGCTATGGAAAATTTCTCATAAGCATAAGCATAGCCAACCCCTTTCCTCGCTTTCATGGTATAGAAGGCTCCAGAAAAGCCTGATATTCATCACAGCAATTTGTTTGCAACCAAAGCATTCAGATGGAATGTTGAAAAACATTGAAGATTAAGCTAAACCTAAAATAACCGGTGCAATTTATAAAAGCTACACTAAAAGTAATTGTTCGTCTGGTAATTCAGGATTGAAAGAATTAAGCAGTATTTATTTACTTATTGGCTTTTGTAAAACCTCAGTTTCCCAAAAAATTTCTTCTGGATCCACTCTGACTAACCAAAATGTTTATGTTAAACAACCCTCAAGTTCTAAAATTTAGATTTTCCTGATCATGCACGAGTTATAGAAAACTTGGATTAAAAGAAACTCCTAGACCTTGCTATGATCGTTTGAGTTCATTTTTAATTGATAATGGGATTATGAAAGGTAGAGTGGATACTGTCCTTTTCATAAAAAATATAAGAGATAATGATGAGGACATCCGACCATGAAGAGTTTACCGAAGACGGAGCAGACGATCTACGGCCACGATCGCACCGCTTTATTTTTAAGTTATTATATGTATTTGATTTATTATCACAGTTTTTCCGTTTCTACCCTCACTTGAGGGAATAGTTGTTTGTAACCCCTAGGGGTAGTGGTGTCTTTTATTTCTTCATCGTAAATATTAGCTATTTAAACCCTCCTCCTCTTTTGAGAGGGTAATGATGAATATTATGAAAAAAATTCTGCACTTGTGTGTTTTGGAGAGCTTGAGAGTTCTTGGAGAGAAAGTCCCTAGGTGAGGGCAGTGTAGTACCCACCAACCGCAGGAAGCGTCCGGGTTCGTGGTCTTCCTCTTTCCTCCAATCCTTCCCCTCCCCACGCCATCCAACCCCACAGCCCCAATCCTCACCTCCAGCCCTTCTCCCCACCCAGACCCCAAGATACAGCCCTTCCCCCTAACCGCCGGCCAAACTAGCCCACATCCTAGCCGCCGGCCTCCCTAGCCCCAAACCCTAGCTGTCGACCCACTCTCCACAAATCCCTTGAATTACAAATTCAAATTGCCTCTTAATTACCTTCCTAATTTATCCAATTATTAATTTGAAAAATCTCTTATTTTGAATTCAAATAGATTTGAATTTCAAAACTTTTCCAGATTAATAAGTCAATTTTAGGAACCCCCCCAAATCACTCCAAATCTGAAATTAAATTTCAGATTTAATTCCTCAATCAAAATTTAATACTTTGGGCCACATACATTGAATGTGGACACCAATTAATCCCTCCCCTAATTCAAGTGCCTAAGATTGGGAATTAATTGATTTCCCCAATCAATTTCCCCCTTCCCTTGTAACTGACAGCCCCCACATCCTCATCCCTCTCTCTCACCCGCCGTCGCCCCCCCCCCCCCCCCCCTCCACTTTCTCTCTCCTATCTAATTAATCCACCCCATTAAACCCTCCAATCAACCCATTAATTTCCCCTCCAAGACCAGCCGCCCCTTCTCCCTCTTTCCTTTGGTTATTCCCCAAGTGCTCTCCTCCCATGATAGCTCATATTCCACAATTCTCTTCCTCCAAGTTGCTGTCCAGATTTTCTGGGCATTATTAGACTGCTGTCCAGGAAATTTCAGCGAAGATAAGTTGCTATCCTGCTGCCCGGAAACCCACACTGCTGTCCAGAATTTCTGTTTGAGGACTTCTCCTAGCTGTCTTGAAATTTCAGCCCAGGTTGCTTGCTATCCCAACATCTAGAGGTCCGTTGTGTGATGTCCAGAAGTTCCTGCTTGCTGTCCAAAGATTCCAGCACAAGTTAGTTTGCTGTCCCCCTTCCGGAGCCAGTAAGATTGCTGTCTAATAATATTCAAAAGGCTCATGTTGCTGTCCTCTCTTCGTCGGCACCTAAAACGATCACACTGTAGCTTCGTATCCTCCTCCTTTGGGTAAACTCTTCCCCTTTCTCTTTTACCTACTTACTCTCCCTTGATTGTGGCATCACAAAGGTTGTGTAAACTTTCTCCGTTTCTACCAATTATTCAAAGAGTTGAGTGAGAGATTTCTTTCATAGTGACTAATCTAGATATTAATTGTGAAATTCTATTTGAAAACTTCCATGTATTGCAAAGCTAGATTCAAATGATTATTTTGGTGCTCCTAAACGATTAAGCGTGTGATTTGGCCTAAGCTACGTTATCTCTCTTATTGCTTTTGATTTTTGTTTAAGTCTTTAAAGTAAACTAATTATTGTTGCTCTAATCTAAGGCGTCTAATTTCAACATCATATAACTCGCCCGCATATAGTTCTACATCAAATAATAGGATTATTGTATAAATTTATATGGATAATACTTTATTTGGAAAGATAAAAGAATTTTTATGTAATAAGTTCTCATTGATTATGTTTAAAAATTTTGAAATGAATATGACGGAGAATTCAACTTTTTCTTGGGGTTTCAAGTGAAGCACCAAAAACATTGCACTTTTATATGTTAAACAACATATACAAATAAATTAAAAGGTTTGATATGAGAAGATTCAAATCTATTAAAATTTCCATGATCCAAACTATAATATTGAAATTTGTTGAATCTGACAAATCAGTTTATCAAAAACGACTAATAGGCATGATATTATATTTGTTTTATGCGTAACTTGTTTTCAAGCCAATTCAAAGGAATCGCATCTTACAACAATCAAACGTATATTTTATTACATAATAGGTACATCTAGGCTAAGTTTGTGGTATCCAAAAAATTTTATATAATTTGAATTAGTTGCATATTTTGATGTTTTTATATTGGTTGCAATGCTGAATAAAAGAGCACCTCAAGCAATGAAAGTTTTTAAAATCATCACTTATTTCTTGGTCTTTAAGAAGAGAAAATATGTGGCTTTATACACAGCAAAATTAGAGTACTGCAAAATTCAGGTAATGGCCAGGTGTGGATGTACGCTAAGTTAAAGTTCCAACCACATGGGAAAAACAATGAAATCCCATGGGAAAAACAAGCATATACTTTAAAAGAAAAAGAAATCATAGGCTAACATCATATACTTTTGTATTTCACAACTTCTGCATTGAGAAGAGATTAACATTTACTGAAATGAATGCAGACTAAAATGCATTTTTGTCCAAAAAAAACAAAAAAATATAAAGATTTCAAATGACTTTATTGATAGCTTCATCAAAATTATCTCGCTTCTTAAAAGTAGGAAAAATTTCAAATACAGTACGTCTCTGAACAATGACAATAAGCAATCGATATTAAGTAACATCTGTGTAATAAGCTGAAATTTTAAAATTATTGGCATTTTCTACGGCCAATATATTTCTTCATTAATGTAGATACCATAACTTTATGAAGTCAATGGTAAAAAAAAAAAGGCTCCATCGTGAGCTTTTTCTAGAAAGGTTGCTTTCAGTGAAGCGGTCTGTCCTTGCTAGAGTTTTATACGCACAGCTAAGTTCCTATGAAGTTGAGAAAAAACATATCCATGACTCTTCAAAAATGACATTCTGACAAAAGAGAACTTCTAATGCAATGCAATGACTCAACAAAATATACCGTTTGTTACAAATGGCGAGAAATATAATCTATTGTTTACCTGTGTGCTTTAAATTCGCTAAATAGAGAAGTTGAGGCTTCTTTCTTTAGATAGATATGCATAGTTTTTAGTAAATTGAACTCTCTGTTAGTATACTAGGAAACACTTAAAGGCTGGCTTAGCATATAATGAAACAGCTAGTCCATGGAGCCATTTCCGTGGCTTCCAGAAATAGTAAGAACGTAGAAACACACTTTTGACAAAAAAATCTGAATCAGTATATAGTATTACCAAACATATTTAAATTTACGAATAAGTTGGGAGCCTTAGAGATATGCCTTAAAAATTCAAGCACCACGATAAATAAATAATTAGACTGAATACAGATAAAGAGGTTGATTACCATCATATTTGACAAAGAGGAAAGATTATGCATTTGTAAATTAGTTTGCGGATGTTCAAATGCTGCATCACTCTCTTGCGTAGAAGTTGAAGTTCCATAATCAGATAAAGAAGGAAGATTGTACTGCAGTTCACGTGTGCTATTCATTGCATCATCCCGGATAACCTCAGCTTCTGAAGCTGCAGATATTTCATAATTCAGTGCATTCATAGCAACTCTAGAAACTACATCTTCATTTATTTGGGATTTTAGCTCAGCATTATCATAGTAACTGGAGTTTCTGCAAGAAAATCATCCAAATAAGTTTCATAATCCCTTAGTAGCTTTGGAATATACTCCTACAGAAATGTACCTGGCATTTGAATGATCAAGTGGACGAACATCATCAACTGTTATGACCTCTGAGCTGTTGTGCAGTGGCTTTGGCTGTAATGATCTGGGTAAGGAAGTGCTAACTCCGGAACCAAAACTACCAAAGCATAAATGTGAGCAATCAGCATTGGTAACTTGCAGGTGTCTCGGAATTATTACAGCAGGGTTGTCTTCCACTGTTGATCCAGCTAGCCCAACCTTTTCAACACTCAGATTCTGCAAGTTTGCAGCAGCTGATGAAATTTGTACATTGGTATCCTCACCTGCAAAAGATTAAAACTGTCAACAAAGAGAGATGCAATAGCTTTATTTAAGAAATAACAAAGGAAAGAAGATCAACAATGGGAACACAGAGACTCAGCAATGATAGCGTTGATATAGCTTCAAAAAACTTGTCTACCAATTCTGAATGGTATTGATAGTAGTGATATAGCTTCACAAAACTGATTTCCAAATATGTACAGGATTTCAATCGTATATTAGAAGTTACACAAATAGAACTTATTAAAATTAATAGTGCAAATGGTTTAAAAATTATCCCGCTACCTGCTTCAGAACAATGCTTCTTTACGATTTGCTTAAGCAACTAAAACCAATATTAAGCCAAATCAACATCTTAACATTCAGTGTTTCTCCTAGTTGCTCATGTTTCTAAAATTATACTAAAACAACTTGAACTGATTTTCCATTAAATAGGAGACTAGGAGATAAAAAAACTCTAGACAGAACACAAATCAGAAAGCCAATAAACTAATATATTACACACATCAAGCATTGAAATACCGTTATCAGAGCCTGGAACATTGTCTTAACAGAAAACAAAAAAAAAAAATGACGGGAACATTATATTAAACTAACCCACCCTGATAGAAAGCTTTAATAGAATAAAAGTGCTAAAATGCCAGAGAGAAAAAAAAAAAGCATCTGATTCAAAAAATTGTTTCCACAACCTTGTTGTTCAAATAGATGCCTTTGAGATAGATAAGCATTCATTTTGTGTGTTAATTCATTATATGGTTTGATTTTACCTTCAAAATTGTGCTCATCAATTTCCCCCTCGGATATGGTTTCAGACCTTACAAATTCTTCTGATGAAGTATCAGATTCAGCACTCTTCTCAGGCTCAGGAGATTCATCTTGTAAAGTCTGATGCAACTGAATTTCATCAACAAAAGCAGGCATAGATGTATCAGCATAAGAGATAGCAGATCCAAAAGAATCCAGAATGTTCGAAGTAGTTCCAGGATGGGAATGATTAGCAGAGGGCCAACTATCATGAGAAACATGGTTGTTACTAATAGTTCCTGGTTCATAATTGATATCTTGTGCCTGCTGATGAAGACCTTGAGAAGAATGAACTCCCTGATCTAATTCTGAAGGCAGATCATGGGTCACAGAATGCTTGACACCAGGCTTAGACGTGTCTGATGTGAATTGATGTGAAACATTTGATGCATTTCCCGCAGATGTAGAGATCATTGACAGCTTGCCTTGAGGCCTACCCATTTTAACAATATCAGCCATTGAAAAACGACCAGGCATCCCCGTCCAACCATGTTGATATCCTGATGATGGTTGTGAATGCAGAGAACTCCCACCAGCAATACCTGTTCCTCCGAAAAGGTTTTCTGTAGAAAAATTTTCACTGTACAAAAAGCGCGCACAAAAACAAAAAAAGATTACCATAAAGATAAGCAAAACACATAATTGAAAGAGAAAATTGAATATGCTAGTTTAAAATTCAACCAGCATAAACTCAACATAATTAATTGGGAAAACTCATTGTCCTCCGGACTTATTTAGGATTGTTTTTCAGTATAATACTTCTCAATTTTAATGGCACAATGATAAGCGTCCTCAATGGATTTGGACAAATAAGTTACAACCTCCGTTTTTGATATCTATGTATAGACCGATACAGAACTTGGTCATGATTACCCAATTCGGTTCAGATAAGTTGCCTCGCGACTAGTTATTGAAATTTATGAAGATATTTCGCATCAGAAAGAATAATTTCACAGATTATGAAATTGGGTGCCTACTTTTTAACAATAGCATTGTAAGGAATATTTTGGCGGAGATGCCCTCACATCGATTGTCACGTATTGATAAGATCATCAACAATACAATCAATTTCATTTAGAACATTCTGCCAATGGCATTCAACAGATCCTCTAAATTTAGTGCTTGTGTAGTGGGCATGTTTAATATCAGACTTAATATACCAAGAAAATATATCCCCGAGCTTGATGAGCTTATCCAAGAAAGCATAGGAGTCATAGCAACCATCAAAAGGAGATGCATCTAACTTGATGCGCCTGAAGAATCATTAGGATCACTGTCACGTTGGTGACACTGATCATAATTCTGTTGACGTGTATTATGGGGAGGATCATGAGTGGCCTAAGGATAGGGGTCAACATAACCTTGCCAGGCAAGTGGGGAGTATCTCCGAGTCTTATTCAAATATGCAATAAGCACTTCAACATTTAGTAGGCAATTAGCAACAAGGCGGATGGTGCATGCAAGGGGGGGGGGGGGTCAAAACAACTTGAATATTTTGTCCTTGGGCTGCTTGCTATTCTCGGTTGGAGGCATTGGCTGTTTTCGGTTTTGGGCTTGGTAGTCCTTGGTTTGCAAGCATTGGGTCCCTTGGGTGGCTGCTGTTTGTCGGATTGGGCTTTGGTTCTCGGTTTTGAGCTGATGTTGAAGTTCTGGTTATGTTGAGCTGAAGTTTAGCTCATTAATTCTAAAAGGCATGAAGTAATGGTGTAGATCATAAATGGAAAAAGGTATGTGGAGTGGACTTGTGTCTCTTTCCCTTCCCTTTGTGCCTTCTCGGTTTCCTCTTGCCCTCTCGGTTCCTATGTGGCTTCTCGAGTTCTTACCTGGGTGGTTTTCCCGTGGCCTTGCTGGATTGGTTTTCCCGTGGCCTTGCTGGATTGGTTTTCCCGTGGCCTTGCTGGTTGGCTTCCCGTGGCTTTGCTGGTTGGCTTCCCGTGGCTTTGCTGGTTGGCTTCCGATAGATTTGCCTCCTTGTTTCCTGTACTAAATTGGGGCTGCTGTTTGGTGACCTTTGGCCTTTCATTTCCCTAATTCTAATTGGTTTGGATGGAGGTTTGTGGCTGTTTGGTTCCCCCCTCTCTTGCCTATAAAAATGAGATGTTTTGTGATGAAAAGGTGTGTGATAATGTGAATGATTTTTGGAAAAGAAACCTGAGGTTTTTTAGAAGAGCTTGCGAGCTCGTTCCTCTACTTCTTATCTCCTTCTAGGAAAGCTTGCGAGCTTCTCCTCTTTCTTCTCGGGCTTCTAACCTCTTTCTTCTACCCGCAAGTTCCACCCCATCTGTATCTTTCATCTTAAAGAATTGAAAAACAAGTTTAGATGTTTGTTTTTATGTCATAAGTTTGTAAGAGTTGTCTTTATAAAAGTTATATTTTGTTTAAATGTATTTTGTCTATTTTGGGTATTTTGTGTCATTTTCCTCCTAGTAAGCATATGTTTTTTCTAGCAAAAAAATTAGGGGCCTCCTAATTTTTTTGCTTACATCAGCGGACAACAGATTTAGTGTGATGATAAGTAGGGGGGGTAATATTACCAGATTGCCCTGTGTGAAGTTAGCAGCTTGCGAGAAGATTTCCCCATTGATCTTGTCCATACGTAATCCTATAAATTCTAGTTGGTTCATGATGGTATGAAAGAATTTATCAGAAGTGTTATGCTTCACAATGCATATTTCATGTTGATTTAATGAGTGAAGTGTATATTATGCATGCAGATTTTGGTTACATTGTCGTCAACTTTGCCAATAAAATAACCAACTTATCATGATAAATCATCTGGTTCTTCTTTCAATTGTGCATTAAGAGTGTATGTGTACAGGGCTTGACAACCTACAATTTTTTGAAAGAAATTTGTATGGTAAAATGGATTAAGCAAACTGTAAGCAATTGACATGTGACTCCGATAAGTTCGCAGGAATATTCTTTAAGCTTGATTAAAGTTCATGTAAATTGAGTCGATTTTTCATAGCTTTAGAAAGATAATAAAGGCCAAAAATATTTTAAAAACTTGTGAATGGATATCCAATCATAAAGAGGGTGCTTTCAGGGGTGGTCGGGCAGGGTGAATGTGGCCGCGGGGGAGGGCGGGTAAATTTATCTATCTCTAATACCAATTGATGCAAGCCAAGCTCAATCTGAAGATGAGGGATCACCTAACTGCACCTAGATTCCACTTCCACGCTTGAAACCTTTATGGAGAAAAAGAGGAATACACGGAACATCAAAGAGGCTACAGTGAATCAATAAAAAAAAGGAAAAGGAAGAAGATAACAGACGAGAAGGGAAACTAGGCCAACAAGTTGAGAAAGACATGAGAGCAACAAAGGGAGGAGAAGAGGGAGATTTGAGTATAAGCAACTTTTATTTTCAACTTGAACACCTTACTTCATACAACCAAATCCTTATTTATAGATAAAATAGATAAGTATTATTGAAAACACTCAAGATCACACAAACTTTTCACATCACATCTATAATTAAATCTACGAACACATTCATTTTCAAACCTATCATGAAATAATAATATATAAATATAGAAATAAACATGAAATGAAAATAATATCAACAAGTAAGAGTAGCGCCAAATCTAGAATCGATTTACATAGAGCGTGGATGGGGATCTATCTTGTGTTAGATAGAGGAAGAAGCACGATTAAATCCAAAAAGGGAGAAAGAGTGTCTAGAGCGAAATACAATAAATTTTTTATTTCAATTAATTTTGTCAATCAATCTATCTAGGTAGTTGTGTGGACGGGGCGGTCCCACATTAGCTAAAAAGAACGAAGCATAACGAATTCCAAAAAGGGAGGAAGATTGGTCAATAGGGAAGCCAAAAGAAATATTTGTTTTCAATTGATTTTCTCGTTCAATTCATTAATTCCAAAATATAAGGCATGACTCTTATTTATAAAAATAGAGCTACAATATAACACAACAGGAATAAAGGGTGTCATCTCCAGCAGATTTCTTATGGTTTTACTTCCATTGATAAAACTTGTGTCGGAAAATAATTTGCATCATATTTTTTTTTGCCAATGATTTTACCGACGGATTCCCGTCATTTTGTACCGGCATATCTTGAGCTGGATTCTGCAGGTAATACCGATAGAATTTTGGCAAAAACATCCGCTGTAATTACCGATAAATATTTTTGCCAAAATTCTGACGATATTTCAGTCACATCGATTTTCCGACGGTAAATCCGTCAGAAAACAATAGCTCAAACAATAAAAAAAAATCCACGTTCTCCTACAATAACCCACCAAAGAATATGTCATTCACATAAATGAACTCAACTAGTAAAATAGATAAACATAAAATCCACAAGAACATCATTCTAAATTCACTAAATGATAGTCAGGAAATGTAGTCTGCAAATGATAGTCAAAATACATCAGTTCTTAAAGATTATAAAAAACCAACAAAACAACTACAAACATCCAAACTCTAATCCTCTTTCGCCCCTTCACTCTCCTTGGTTTGTGCAGGCTGCTTTTCACGAAACTGCCATGAATATGTGCAACTCATCATGCATCTGGCTCTGTTGCATTTACATATCAGCTTGTAATTTTTGCATTTGCTCTAGTTCTACTATCAGGGCAGCCACCTTTTAGCCAGCTAAATCCTCCTGACAACTACATGAGAAGCCTGATGCGCCAGACAATTGTCACTCGAATTCACGGGCTTGAGACCCTAATCCATACACTCTGTCCTTTTGTATTCTGCCAACTACCTATGACCATATATTGTAGTCCAAATAATCAGTCGATCCTGCAGAGGATCACTCACCAACTGTAGTCTACCTCTCTCGAAGTCGTGTATAGTCATCCTGAAATATATAAGATAAATATAACAATTATATCTATGTCACTTAAATATGCCTATTATTATTACAATTATATCTAGGTATATTGGGCTCTTTAAAGTTTTACTTACTTTCATGTTGATGTGCTTCTTGTATTGTTATATTACTCTCAATAATTCCTATGGGTTTGGTTTTTATAACTACGAGTCAATCTTGTTTATCTCGCACTCTATCTGAATAGTTGGCAAAATATACTTGACTTATCTAGCTAGCTATGATAAATGGGTCATACTTTACATATCTCCTATCTCACTTAACTTATGTAATACCATATAGTGGGTGTACTTTTGTACCCTTATTTTTGCACTGGATGACACCACTTATAATTAAAAAGATATAAGTTGTTTCCCTTCACTCGGATATTACAACTGTAAGACCTCTTATAAAATCCCGTAGTATTCGCACTCATCATCTGTATGACTAATCCCCCTAACAGAGATATCATAATTTTCTGTCTTACGACCTTCACACCAAGATTTAATATATGTGTAATCATTTACAACAAAAATTGTCCAACATTTGACTAATCGCATAGGCCCCCAGGCTCGATCCTTCAATCCTGGATTTGAAATTATATTAGTTTGATTGTGAACTTGAATAGCACATTAAGCGAAACTATCTAAGTAAGAATTTCAATACAATCAAACTGTTCAACATATGGTCCCCTTAATTTCCTCAATACTTCTCTCTGTATTACCCAACTCCTCCTTCAAATTCCATGTCCTCAAATCATACATAGATGGAGGTTTGAATTCTCTCCCATAGACTCCAATTGAATGAATCATGTTGTAGCAAGCAGGTGATATTGCAACATTAAATGGGATTGCATTCTCATAAAAGAATCTGCATATATCCATACATACTCATACCCGTGCCTCCCTAGCATTCTCTGGGGTCATCATCTATGCAGTAAGGGACCTATCCTCTGATGTTTGCACCATGTAATGATCCATGGGACCCCTTGCACCCCCTAGATGATATTGGTTGCAATGAAGAAGATGAATCATGATAGCTGCGCTCACTCCCGTAGTAAGAGCCCACATCAACTCTATCCTCAAACTGCCTTTATACAAAATGCTTTGGCATTACAGACTTATTCATGTATGCTTTTATCTCCTCCCTGACTGTATCAGGCACTTTAGCACATGGTGCAACATTCTTGTATGACCCAGATAGGTGCTTCTTCATCCTAGTCACACCACCTTTCACTACTTTCTCACAGTAACTACATTTCAAATATATGTATGGCTTGTCGTTGCCTCCCACGTCAACTTGGGTGTCATGTTTCCATGTTGGATCCTTCCTATGACCCAATGCAGTTTTATCTTTGCTTCTGACCATCCTTAACAAAATCCTACAATAAAATATTCAATCTTTATATATAAAATATTGAAACTCTTAAATAATTAGTGCATGAATGCATTGGCAATCAGCACAAGAAAATATTTAGCTAAAATAAAAATTAACTACTTATATCTTGAGCTATAACTTTCTTTTTTTTGTATGAATTGATGTAGTAAAAACCTCTTAGTCATTCACAAAGTTTTTTTTTTTTAAGTTCATTCATTCACATGTATTTATTTTGTACGTGCTAAGGAAAAGGGAGGAGGATATAGCCATAGAGTTGGAACTAAAGCAGAAAGTTTGTGAAATAGAGAAGCATTCCAAGGGATGGGGAATCTCAATCCATCCAACTACTATTTCTTCATATGAAGACAATAGTTTCTTAATTTTGTGTGTAGCATGACATAGTTTTTCCCCTTGTAAATTCAACAATTTTAAACATTGGTATCAATACATGGTTTGTAAGGACTAAGGAACATTATTATTTTTGTGTGTAGCATGACATCATTTTCAACTCACCAAGTGAAGCTCCTCTAACTAAATATTTAAAAAGATAAAATTACTGCTCAAATTTTAAGATGCCAAGTGTAAGTCAAGTTTATAAATATCTGCATGATTTTAGTCCCATCTGCTAAGCTTACTTTAAATTTTAAAGGCTCATGATTTTAGCCTCAAAGTAAATTTAAAAACTATAAAACTCATCCAAATCAAATTTCTATTGAATATCCTGGCCCAAAATTTCTCCATTTATTTCAAACTTGGCTATGAAACAAACCCCATGAAACCGCCATAATAGATGGCAGGGCATGCAAGCTTGTCATTCAGTTTTCCAACACCATAGAGTACAATTTTAGTCTTCTTAATACCTGTGTATAACTCAATTTACTTCAAATTTTAGAGGCTGAAACTCATTAATTTCTAGCGGCGGGTGAGCCATTTATTGCAATCAATAACAACCACCTGATGCATAAAACAGCAATCCATGCAAGTTAATATTCCAATTGGTTGTTGATTGTTCTGAAGTTATAAATGTTTCATGCTTTGTGAAGATAAATACAAAGATCAACATTGGGATTAAATGATTAATGGCTTTTTAATCTACATATACCAAAAATTAGATCCTATGTGTTAGTGCTTCTCTCTCAATGAAGCACATGAATAGCAACATACCCGAGTGATCGATGAAACACGTGAAATGGGAGAAACTGCAGCAGAGAGCAAATGCCCGTCGTTACTTCCACACCAACAGGGCACGTCGTCTAACGTTCTTGATTTCCGATCTAAGAGGGCACGTCGTCGAGCTGTTCTGACTTCTGATCGCACCTGAAACATCATCGAGCTTTTAGCGATCGTTCGAAACTCTACCTTACGTGTGGTGCAGCAGGAGAAGTCAAAGAGCAGGAACAAAAGGAACGAAAGGAATGAGGTATAGAAATAATGTATTCACTCAATATTAGTTTTAGGTTTTTAAATAATGTATTCACTCTTTTTTTGGAGGCGAACGCCTAGCTGAAGTGAGGCGAGGCACACCTCTGTTGATTTGAGGTGTACACCTCACAGAGCAGGGTCGAAGCGTCCACCTCGATGCGTTGCGAGGTTGAATTGCATTGAGGTGTGCCTCTATTGCACAATTTTAAACCATGCATTAACTCACTAATCGTTCAACCCCAACAAATCACCATTAATTCCATGCAAATCTACTTCTCCATTACCATCCAATCTCACCAATTCTAAAATCTTTAACCTAATTAAATTCAATCCAATACACCAAATTCAATTGATCAACCAAACTCAAATAGTACAATCCAAAATAATGAACTATAAGTGTGAAGAAAGCGAGTCATATTCAATCAAGCGGTACATCAAATAAATATAGTAATATGCACAAAGACATTCAAGTTTCTAGAGATATTTTTCTATAGATTTGCTAGTGATCTTGACAATCTACTACAAGGTTAGTCTACTGATACTTTTATTGATGGTGATATTCTTCTCATTCTTTTCTTCTTCTTCACATTGAATTTCCCATTTAACATCCCTTCTTAGTGATGTTTTTTTCATTTATCTCGTCTTCAAGATGGAAGCGGCTAGTTTGTAGTACAATTGTGACCTTAAATTCTTCCCCCAACCATATCACAACTCATTGAAGTAGAGTTCTTTACCGTCCAGGAAAAGTTAATACAAATGCAAGTCCTAGTCCTTAGATTGTAGTTCTTGACCTTTTAAGTTAATTATTAATGGTTTAAATAGTATTTGTTTTTTAGGACTAGATTGACAATTTCATACTTGCCTAGAGTAAAATTTTCTATGTTTTCACTAAAGCCTATAGAGTCTGCACTTTAGGCGGTGCAAGTAGATAATGAAATACCAATACCTTTTACTTTGTCATTCTTCCTCCTCATTGACATTCCTCCATTCTCCTAACTTTAGGCTTCTTTGTCATGTTTGTTCTCTCTCCTCTTGTCTCCTTTTCTTAGAGAAATTCATTCACGTAATCATCTAACCTCTTTATTCCCTTGATCCCCCCAATTCTCCCTTAATATCATATTCTTCCCTTCTCTCAAAAATAAAACATAATCAAAAAGATATCCACAACAATGTCATTTCTGCTTTCTCACTCTATCTCAAATGTACTCTTAAAAGAACCAAAAGGATTAAGGAGAAAAATTTAGATTCAAATACAAAAATAACAAAAAGAATATACAACATAGCAAAGAAAAAGTTCACAAATTTCTAAAAGTATAGAAAAAAAGAATCGAAGGACCTGCTAGAAACAGTCATATGAAAGGATATAAAATCTATGCAGAGTTATTATGAAAATGGCAAACTTTGAGTCTCAATTTTCAAAGAGAAAGCATTTCTAAATATAAATCTCAATTTTCTATAAGCACAAAAGCATACTTAAACATGTAAACAATAAGGACCTTATGATTGTTGATTTTTTATTAATATCAGATCTAGCTCCAATATTTGAGGCAGATGGAACACTGCATACCCCATCTTCCTTCTTTTGCAGAGCCTTACCACGATTGCCTCCAAAACCTGATGGGAAAAAGGGAAATTCATTAAGACGAAAGATATACTAGAAATAGATATCTCCACATACCATTTAAACTGCTCTGAGTGTAACTAGGTCGTGGCCCACAGTCATAACTACCACGAACTCCCTGACTGAAAGTGTTATTATTTGTTCGAGTCCTAGATTCAGAGAGTTCTTTTACCTAGACAGAAAACAATTACTAAAGTAATTATTAAGTATTGATCAATTTTGATTAAGTAAAAAAGACATGTCCAAAAACAATAAACAGAAGGATATTTTAAGAGTAATTTGCTAGAGGGTGACAAAATGATAGTTGTAAATGCATATAGGGAGGCAGAAAGAACAGTAAAGAAATTTAAAGGAAACCAAAATAATCATATTCATAGAGAAAAACTAGCCAAATATAAGGCTAATGCTTAACGCGCTCTCAAAGAAAAATAAAGTTAAAAAAGTGTTAAAAGAAGTTCATCTCTTAATATTTGCATGTTCATGTTCAGCCCTTTGATAGAAGGACATGAAAGCAAAAAATGCAACTATAAACTAACCTCCTTCTTCTTGTCACGTTTGCTCTTCACTTCATGAAATGAATCTGCAAAGAAGCATTGCTTTAAATAGATAATAGAACACTACGTAAAAAGTTTCGAAGGTCACCAAACCATTCCACAATGATGAAAATATTATGAATGCACTAGCAATTTAAAAGGCATTTTCGGAGCTTATTTGGGCTCAACTTGGGACAACGCAATGTAAAATTGCCTTGGGTAAAACCGAGGTGGCATTCATCCTATGTCCCTGTGGGCCAAGGCATCGCCCAAGGCTACTTTTTAAACCTATTAGCAAGGCAAAAGCCCCATGATATAACATAATTTATACTACCAAATTACTAAGTTCTGATCTATTATAAATATATTCTCCATCTATTTAAATAAAATATAAATGACAAGATTATTTGCCTTTTAACCTCTTTAGAATTAAGCCCTATCAAACTAACTCTTGTCCAACAAACCAACTGAAATAACAAAGGCTTAAGCCTGGCTCTCCATCTCCCTTGCATCCCATCTATATACAATATCCACTTTCTTCATAAGAGACCCTCTTGCTGCTTTTCATTTTCCTTGCTCACTTGCCACATCATCTTCATTGAAACCCTACATTGATTCATCTCGTCTTGTTTCATTTTAACATATCTTTTTTTTTGACAAGTTTATATCACTTAATATAAGTTAGAATATAAATCATATGGAAATCAGCTTTGAATTTTGAATTTATTTAGTTATTTTTATCACCTTTTTTAATCATATTTTATATCTATGACATATTAAATTAAATTCATAAGGCTTTGTTAACAAGCTATGGCACTCAAGAGGGGGGGGGGGGGGGGGGGGGGGGGGGGGGGGGGGGGGGGGGGGTTTAAAAAATTTTACCAATTTAAAACTTAATTTTTACTTTAATAGAAAACTTAGTTGCAAAATTTTAATTAGTTATTTTATGATTAGAGCAAGCAACGGAGCAATAAAGTATAGTGCAAGAAAGAAAAGCAAGGACACAAGCAACTTGTTTACGTGATTTGACCAAAAATCGGCCTACATCCACGCCAAGCCACACACGGCTAGGAATTCACTAAGCAATCCAAACCTACACCAACTTTCGTGTTCTCCAACACCGGGCAAGCACAACCCAAACACGTAGTTTCCTACATCGAGCAAGTACAACCACAAACAAACAATCACAAGATCATAAACAAAAGAAATAAAAATACAACCCAACTCTATCTCTCAATTTTAAAGATTTTAGCTCTCATTCTATTAAAGCAACAAGTAATACAAATAGATAGCTCACAAAGGTTTTTATTTTGAGTAAGCACAATCACAAACTTGAATGTAAATGATATGAATATATGAACTTGCAACAATGAAAATGAAAACAGAAATACAAGACAATGGATAAATGAAGACACGGCAATTTTTTTTTTTAAAGAAAGAAACACTAAACAAAAAACTAACTAAGCATGGATGATCAAAATAAAAGATTTAAAAGATAACACATGAATATAATCATGCATGAGAGCAACCACAAAATAAAAACAATGAGTTTTTTTTTTTTAAACAAGCATGTTGGACAAGAGTTTTTTTAAAAAACAAGTTTTTTTTAAAACAATGAGGGTTTTTTCATGTTGATATAAATTTATTTCTACTAAATTACAAATTGCTGATATTTTTGCTAAGCTCTTACCTGGAGAACTCTTTTGTACTTTGAGACGTGTGCTTGACATGTTAGATCCTTCTATTTAAATATTTCATATTTTTATACTTTTTAATGTTATCAAAAGGGGAGAATAAATGTATGTTGGTTACTTATTTGTTATTCAGATATGCATGAATTCAAAGGAAGCTTATTTAGTTCACTTTGTTATACATGTTTCTCTTGATATTTGAATAAAATATAATTTTTTATGAAAAAAATCAATGTAAGATCATTTTGCACCTTCATCCCTAAACACTTTCAACATAAGTTAGTCATCATAAAAAATAAGGAGATTGTTAACTCTATGAGTCCCAATGTACAAATATAATATTTTGATAAAAACAAACAAATGATTTGAGGATACTAATATTTGATATTCAAGTGTTTCAAGGAATCAAAAAGGATAATTCAATAATCAAAGCAATTGAAGTCAAATTAGCTTGAAACTAAAGC
>CM034300.1:64381789-64403827 GCA_019925795.1 Dendrobium chrysotoxum | reverse complement strand
TTAGGTTTTTTTTAGGGATTTTAGGGTTTAGGGTTTAGGGTTTTTTTTTTTTTTTTTTGGTTAAAACCCGCTGTAGGGGCCTACGTGTTAATATAAAGAAATTATACAAGGTCCTTAAAAAGGGACAAATCGCTCACTAATGCTCCAAGAGCTACATTATAAAGAAAAATAAAAAACCTAATGAGCAATAAGTCCCTATCTAAGATACAAGACAACAAAATCTAAAAACAAAAAAGAAATAAGCCTACAGTCCATCCTTCAGAAACAGCATCATCAAACCAGCTTGAATCATGAATCAATCCAAGTTCATTTTGAACCTGCAATGAGAAAGATAACTGCACCACAACTAAAACACCAATTAAACCAAATAAAAACCTTTAATCCATAAAATAAAAAGACATTAAGAGAAAAAACTAAAAGGAAACCAAAGCAAACCAGTACCCCAAAAACCACCACAGAAACCAACAAGAAAGGCAGAAACCAACCCAACCACACACCACCAAACAAACCCCATAGAACAACCACCAGAACAAAAAACAACACCACCAAGTAAACAACACAGCCACCACACACCACCTAAAACCACCCAGCAACACCAACCACACCACCCAACAAACCACCAAACCCAACAGCAAACCAACACCCCCACCCAACAAGAGAGAAGGGCACACCAAGGCTTCCCCAAAGTAAACAATCCAAGCAGTTCCCAAAAAAAAACTACAAGAGAATTTACAACAAGGATACCAGGGCATACCAACAACTCACAACCACCACAGTCAACCAACAAAACAAGTCAAACCCAAGAATAAACAACACCACAAACCACCAACAACAACCCAACAGCACCCACAACACCCTCCAACCACGATCACATAACCAAGCCAACACCCCCACCAGACCCAAGAAAAGACCCCATAGGGGAACCAAAGCCAGCAACCCAAGCAGCTACCACCAAAACAAGTAAAATTATTTTCTCAAATAAGGCAAACCAGACTTATCTAATCTAATCAATCCTTTCAGTAAAGTAGGAATATTCTCATTCTCTAATACAGTTAAAGAAGAAAGCTCAGCTCCCATTCTAGCTAAGAAGTCAGCACAAGCATTACCTTCTCTCCAAATATGGGAAATAGAATAGTCACACTGTGATAGCATATCTTTAATATCCCTTAAGAGATAAAAAATATCAGCATTACCAAAAGCATTGCTATTAATAAATTGAATGACTAAAGAAGCATCCACTTCAATCCAGATCTTGAAAAAGCCCTTAGAAAGAGCAATTTGAAGTGCATGAAATAATGCACTTAATTCAGCATAAAGAACACTACAGCACTCGAGAGGGCCAGCAAAACAAGTAATGACATTACCCAAATTATTTCTTAAGATACCCCCACAACCATACTTACCAGTAGCCACCGAGCCATCAGTATTCATTTTAATATAATTCTCTTTAGGCTTCCTCCAGTACACAAAATTGTAGCAGATATCATCTTTTTGCTCAACCAACTTAGGACAAAGCTTTTTAGCCACAAATTTAAACCCACGAAAATGAAAGGCCTTAAAAAGATCAGCATTGTATAAGTTATTAACCTTATCTTTAGCTCTAGCAATAATCCTTTTATGGTTCATCGGAATGTTTCTATACTTAGCATCATTTCTGTCCATCCAAATGAACCAAATGAGAGTAACAGCCATCACAATCTTAATATGCCCTCTAGTACACTTGTAAAATAAAACAGTAAGAAAATGATTGAAAGACAAATGACCAGTAAAATAATTGGTATTGAAAAACTCATCATACCAAGTCCAAACCTTAGCCGCTATAGCACCATTTATAAACAAATGGTTAATGTTCTCAACATGATAACAACAAAAACATTTGGAAGGAAGATAGAAACCCTTCTTCCAAAGGATAGTATCTACAGGAATGAATTTTCTGATTATTCTCCAAACAAGAACAGAATAAGACGTAGGAATATTATTACTCCAAATTTTATCAAAAACAATAGACACATCATTTTTATTTCTAATGAAATGCCACACATTTTTAAAAATGAAAGAACCATTATAAGAAAGTTTAAACATAATCTGATCCTCCACCTCAGGATAAAGACTCACCTTACTAATCATCTTACAAATATCAGCCGGCACCAAATTCAAAATTTCCTCCATATTCCACTTATTGTTATTAACCAACTTTTGAACTTTAAGAGAGGAATAAGAGGCACTAGACAAAAAGGAATCTATAGAATTATTAAAGAGCCATCTGTCTTGCCAAAAAAACGCATTACCAGAATTTAAACCCCACACAATAAGAGGTTCCACTCTATGTCTAATGTCACACAATCTTTTCCAAATCATCGAATCACCATGTTTATAAAAACAGCATAAAGGATGTTTACCTTTGCAATACTTGTAATTCATGAAATTAGCCCACAGACTTTGATTTTTTCTAAAGTTCCACCACATCTTAAAAGAAGATGCAGTAATCGAATCACTAATTGTTTTGCACCCCAAACCACCTTCATTAAGGGGTCCACATAATTTATGCCAGGTGGACCAGTGCATTCTATGGATGTTGGAACGAGAACCCCAAAAAAACTTTTTGAGAGTTCTCTCCAACCTAATAACAGTAGCAAAATTAGGTTTAATAATTTGAAACAAATGAAAGGCCATCGAATTTAAAGTACTTTTAAGCACAGTAAGCCTACCACCATAAGAAAGAAAATGATACTCCCAAGAAGAAATGTTACTTTGGATCTTATTGAAAATCTCATCAAACAAATGAGATTTCTTTAAACCTTTGTAAATAGGAGCCCCCAAATATTTAAAAGGCAACTTCTGAGCCGCAAAATTAGTATAAACAGCAATTCTTCTAACATTAGAATTCGAAATCCATTTAGAAGTGTAAAAAGCACATTTGGAATCATTAAAATTAAGACCACTTTCCCTTGAGAATAACCTCATGAAATCCTTGATCCTTTTAACATTCTTAAAATTCCCATTCAAAAAAATAATGAAATCATCCGCAAAGCACAAATGAGAAATAGGTAAACCTCCTTTAGAATTAAAATACATACTCGGATAGTGTTCAAACAAAGCATTTAGGCATCTAGTAAAATATTCCATAGCAATAATGAAAAGAGATGGAGACAACGGATCTCCCTGCCTAATACCATGAACCGAGTGGAAAAAACCATTAGAAGCTCCATTGAATAAAATAGAAAACCAAACGTTCTCAATAGAATTTTTAATTATGTTGATAAAAGCTTCAGAAAAACCAAATAGAGCTAAAATGCTATATAAGAACTCCCAAGATAGATTATCATAAGCTTTAGATATGTCAAGTTTAAAGAGCATGTTACCTCCTCTAGTTTTTAAGTCTAAGTCATGCACAAGCTCCTGAGTGAGTAAAATGTTGTCAGAAATTAATCTACCTCTAACAAAGCCAGTTTGATTAGGAGAAATCAGCCTAGGTAATAAAGGGCCAAGTCTTAAAGCAATAATTTTGGAAGTAAGTTTGTTGAAAAACGTACAAAGACTTATAGGCCTAAAATCACTCCAATAATCAGGATTATCTTTTTTAGGGATAAGAACAATAGCAGTAGACGTAAAAAATTTAGGCATAACCTTACCATCAAAGAAATCCACCACTGCCTCGATTAAATCTTCCTTAATGATATTCCAACAATGTTGAAAAAATAAAGAAGAAAACCCATCCATCCCAGCAGTAGAATTAGCATTCATAGACATAACCGCAGAGTAAATTTCATTCTCAGTTGGTTTTTCCATGAGGGCTAAATTTTCCTCCAAAGTAATAGTCTTACTAATAAGATGAGAATTAAACAGAGGCAAAACACCACCTGTAGTTCCCAGAATAGAAGAAAAATACCTTGTAACCGAATCAGGAAGCAAACTTTCCTCAATCCAGTTGCCCTGCTCATCTTTCACTTTTTTAATAAAATTGAAGCTCTTCTTTTTATTAACCAAAGCATGGAAATACTTTGTATTTCTATCACCCTCATTCAAATGTTTAGAAGACGCTTTTTGTCTCCAATAAGTCTCTTCCATATCCTGCAGCTTAATAAGATTGTCTTTAGCCTCATTTAAATCATTAATACAATTATTATTACTAATAACCATTCTTTCCAACAAGCAGACCTTATCTTCCATCTCTTTTATGTTAGCAAAAATGTTCTTGAATTTATGCTTATTCCACCAATTTAAACAAGGCTTTAACCTTTTAAGTTTCAGCCAAAGTTTCACCATGCCACAAACAGAATTATCAGGGATCATGCAACAATTCCAATTAGAATAAACTAAGTTTAAAAAATCCTTGTGCTGCACCCACATGTTTTGAAATCTAAAACAAGGAATCCTATTACACATACCATTATTATCCTTGATAGAAACCAGTAAAGGACAATGATCCGACAGGGATCTGCTCAAATGCTCTACAGAAGATAAAGGCCACTTAGCAATCCACTCATGGTTAAAAAGAACCCTGTCCAATCTTTGCCATAAACGATTATTGTTCCAAGTAAACTTGGAACCAATAAAACCAATATCAACTAACTTACAATCATGAATCATATTCAAAAAATCATCCATCGAGTTAATATTAGGAGCACAACCTCCCAATCTTTCATTAGAGTTAAGAATAGTATTAAAGTCCCCTCCAACAAAACAAGGTTCATTGATGGAAGTACCAAAAGTCACAAGATTATTCCAAAGAATTTTCCTATCATTTCTATTGCAGGCAGCATAAACTAAAGAGCCTTTAACAGCCAAACTAAAGTAAGAAATAGACACATTAACAACTTGAACATAGTCATCAATCACAGAAATAGTAACTTTATTAGACCAAAAAAGCCAAATTTTATTAGAGACATTAACAAAATAATTTCTAAAACCCAAAGTTTTACTAACATGAGCAATGTTGCTATTGTTAATCATAGGCTCAATAATCACAAGAAATTATATATCATGAATGCGAACTAAATTGCGAATCCTATTCTTAATAGAGGGGGATCCAATCCCTCTAACATTCCAAATCAGATACTTAATCATTATTTATGAAACGATAAAGATTTAGTTAGAGAATTAGAAACCTTACTCGCTTTAGACCATTTATTTTTGCTATTTTTGCTTTTAAAACGAGTATTATAAACAGAATTAAAGTCTTTACCTTTGACCAAATTTTGGCAAAGAGAGGGATCAATAATACTTACAGAGCTATTCCCAGCTTGCTCACCCTCTTCTTTCATAGAAACAAGTTCACCTTCTTCAAGGTCCTCATAATCTGAAGCAATTTCTGGCACTGAATTGGAAGGTTTATTAAGATCACAAAGCTCATTTTCCTGTAAAGTCACTTGTAAAAGCTCCGGACAACAATAGTTAGAAGTGTTGCCAGAATTAAAAGCATCATCAATTAAAATTTCATGATCATTGCTGAAATTAGACTCTAAAGGGCCATATTTATTTTCAGATTCCACTGCCCTAGGTTCTTGATAAAGAACCAAATCCCATTTCTTTTGTTCTTTCACTTCTTGAACTCTTTGATTCTCCAAACAAGACTCAAAGCCTTTTTCCCCATTAATAATTTTCACAGCTTCAGTAGGCTCATGATCAAGAACCTGCTTTCCCACCGGATGCTGCTTGATTGAAACAACTTTGTTATCTTGATTCAAATTCTTTTGAATCTTTTCTTTCAATTGAGGATTAATAATAAAGCAATTACTAATATCATGCCCATGGATTCTACAATGCTTGCAAAAAATCGGAAAGTTTTCTATTTCTATTTTTTGATTGTAACCATTCTGTTCCGATCCAAGCCAAATTTCCTTCGCAAATTCTTTCGTGATGTCCATCTCAACTAAAATTCTTGCAACCGATGGTCTAGATTTATTAGCTGTAGCCTGATCAACTTGTAAGGGTCTACCAAAAATAGAACCAATAGCTTGCAAAATAGTCGGATCGTAAAAATGCATACGAAGGTTTGGTAGAGAAATCCAAACCGGACAAACAGGTGATTCAGAATTTATATCAAAATCAGGAGACCATTTTAGAATTCTCATATGATAATTTCTAACATAGTAAGATCTCCTTAAGAAAATTCTAGCGTAATCAAGTTCATTCGAAAGATTTATAAAAACATGGCGAGGATCCATGAGACTAACAGTAAAAGAACCAGATAATTTCAGACTATGAAAGAAACTTCTAATTTCCTCCATAAAAGGTCTTCTAAACGAAAATTTGCCAATCAGAGCGAATTTAAAGGGTTCAGCCAACTTTAAAACATCCTCATCAGAAATTATAATAGCAGGTATTCCATTATGAGATGAAGTAGAAAAACTTACCTTCGACTTACCATTACACGAATCACCCGCTAATGCCTCTTTAAATGACTTAGGAAAAGATTTCCTCAAGGAAACATTAGGGTTAGATTCCTTTCTTACAGAAAATTTGAGATTGTTGTCCGAAACCAAGTCCGAAGTATGACCATTTTCCTTCTCCATTTCTGATCTTCCCTCATGAGCAGATTTTTCAAAGATCCGAGACGGATCTTGATTGCAATCAATTTCCATGAAACCCTAGCCGGGTTTCCACACAGAAAAAAATCGCAGAAAAAACAAAAAACACGGATAAACCGGTAACAGAAGGAAGAAAACACCAAACAAGAACCAAATTAAAGCTCGTGTAGGTAGATCACTCAAGCAATTCCACACAAAAACAAAATCGCCTTCGAATCGCCGGAGGAGGAGAGCAGAGCGCACGGGAGGGGTTTTGGTTTAGGTTAGTTTCGGGTTTAGGTTTAGTTATTATTTATTATTAGTTTAGTTTATTATTTTTAGTTTTATTAGTTTAGTTTAGTTTTAGTTTAGTTTATTTATTTATTAGTTTTAGTTAGTTTATTATTATTATTATTTTTATTTATTTATTAGTTTTATTTAGTTTAGTTTAGTTTTATTTATTTATTTTATTTATTAGTTATTTATTTAGTTTTTTTATTTTTATTAGGTTTAGTTTAGTTTTAGTTTATTATTATTTTTTAGTTTAGTTTAGTTTATTATTTAGTTATTTAGTTTAGTTTATTTTAGTTTATTATTAGTTATTTTAGTTTAGGTTTAGTTATTTATTTATTATTATTATTAGTTTTTTAGTTTAGTTTATTTATTAGTTTAGTTTAGTTTTATTAGTTTTATTAGTTTAGTTTAGTTATTTAGTTTAGTTAGTTATTAGTTTATTATTATTTTAGTTTATTATTATTATTTAGTTTAGTTTATTAGTTTATTTATTTTTAGTTTTAGTTATTATTATTTAGTTTAGTTTATTTATTTTAGTTTTTAGTTTAGTTAGTTTAGGTTTAGGTTTAGTTTTATTATTATTAGTTTATTATTTAGGTTTAGTTTATTATTAGTTTAGTTTAGTTTATTATTAGTTAGTTTAGTTTTAGTTTAGTTATTTATTTTAGTTTTATTTATTAGTTTAGTTTAGTTTTAGTTTAGTTATTATTAGTTTAGTTATTAGTTTATTATTAGTTTTAGGTTTAGTTAGGTTTAGTTTTTAGTTATTTTTTTTATTAGTTTTAGTTTATTATTTTTAGTTTTATTATTTATTTATTAGTTTAGTTTTTATTATTAGTTTAGTTATTTATTTATTTATTTAGTTATTATTATTTATTTAGTTATTTATTTAGTTTATTTTAGTTTATTAGTTTTAGTTTAGTTTAGTTTAGTTTAGTTATTTATTTTTATTTTTAGTTATTTTAGTTTTATTAGTTTTATTTTATTTAGTTATTTATTATTTATTTTAGTTATTATTTATTAGTTTATTAGTTTAGTTAGTTATTAGTTTAGTTTATTTTTAGTTTATTAGTTTATTATTTTTAGTTATTTATTTATTTTATTAGTTTAGTTTAGTTTAGTTTTAGTTTTAGTTTAGTTTAGTTTATTATTTATTTATTATTTATTAGTTTAGGTTTAGGTTTAGGTTTAGTTTATTTTAGTTATTATTATTAGTTATTAGTTTATTTAGTTTAGTTATTAGTTTATTTTATTATTTAGGTTTAGTTTATTATTATTATTAGTTTAGTTTAGTTTAGTTTTAGTTTAGTTTAGTTTTAGTTTAGTTTATTTATTATTATTAGTTTATTTATTTATTATTTATTAGGTTTAGTTTTATTATTAGTTTAGTTTATTATTAGTTAGTTTAGTTTATTAGTTTAGTTTAGTTTATTTTTTTAGTTTAGTTTTAGTTTAGTTTAGTTAGTTAGTTTAGTTTAGTTTATTAGTTTATTTTTTAGTTTATTATTTTTAGTTTATTATTTATTTAGTTTAGTTTATTAGTTTAGTTAGTTTAGTTAATTTATTTTATTTATTTTTTATTAGTTTAGTTATTAGTTTTAGTTTATTATTTATTTATTAGTTTAGTTTTATTAGTTTATTTATTAGTTTTATTAGTTTAGTTTTAGTTAGTTTATTAGTTTATTAGTTTTAGTTTTATTTTAGTTTATTAGTTTTTAGTTTAGTTTATTAGTTTATTTAGTTTAGTTATTATTATTAGTTATTTAGTTTAGTTTAGTTTTATTTATTAGTTTAGTTAGTTAGTTATTTATTTATTAGTTTTAGTTATTATTTTTAGTTATTTATTTTAGTTTATTAGTTTAGTTAGTTTTAGTTATTAGTTTAGTTAATTAGTTTAGTTTAGTTTTATTTTAGTTATTTTATTAGTTATTAGTTTAGTTTATTATTATTTAGTTTAGTTTATTAGTTATTAGTTATTATTAGTTTATTAGTTTAGTTTATTATTTAGTTTAGTTATTTAGTTTAGGGTTTAGGTTTAGTTTTATTAGTTTATTATTTTTAGTTTATTTAGTTTTAGTTTTATTTATTTATTTAGTTTAGTTTATTATTAGTTTAGTTTATTAGTTTAGTTTAGTTTAGTTATTTAGTTTTTAGTTTTAGGTTTAGGTTTAGTTAGTTTAGTTTAGTTTAGTTTATTTTATTTTAGTTTAGTTTATTAGTTTTATTTTTAGTTTAGTTTAGTTTAGTTAGTTAGGTTTAGTTTAGTTAGGTTTAGGTTTAGTTTTATTAGTTTATTATTTAGTTTAGTTTAGTTTAGTTTATTTATTATTATTATTATTATTTTTATTAGTTTAGTTTAGGTTTATTATTATTATTATTTAGTTTAGTTTAGTTTTAGTTTAGGGTTTAGGTTTATTAGGGTTTAGTTTAGGTTTAGGTTTAGGGTTTAGGGTTTATGGTTTAGAGTTTAGGGTTTAAGGTTTAGGATTTTTTTGGGTTTTTAGCATTTAAGGATTTTAGGGTTTAGTGTTTAAGGTTTTAGGGTTTTTTTTTAGGGATTCTAGGGTTTAAGGGTTTAGGGTTTAGGTTTTTTTAAAGGTTTACTGTTTAGGGTTTAGGGTTTTGTTTTAGGGTTTTAGGGTTTAGGGTTTAGGGTTTTTTAGGATTTTTTATGATTTTTAGGGTTTAGGGTTTTAGGGTTATTTTTTTAAATTTTTTAGGGTTTAGGTTTTAGGGTTTAGGGTTTAGGCTTTAGGGTTTAGGGTTTTTTACTGGTTTAGGGTTTTAGGGTTTAGGGTTTAGGATTTTTTAGTGTTTTTAGGGTTTAGGGTTTAGGGTTTAGTTTTTAGGGCTTTAGGGGTTTATTTTTTAAGGTTTTTAGGGTTTAGGGTGTGGGGTTTAGGGTTTAAGGTTTTTTATGGTTTAGGGATTAGGGTTTAGGCTTTAGGGTTTTAGGTTTTTTTTTTTAAGGGTTTTTTGGGTTTAGGGTTTAGGGTTTACGGTTTAGGGTTTAAGGTTTATGTGTTTAGGGTTTAGGGTTTAAGGATTTTAGGGTTTAGGATTTTTTTAGGGTTTAGGGTTTAGGGTTTAGGATTTATAGGGTTTATGGTTTAGGGTTTAAGGTTTAGGGTTTAGTGTTTTTAGGGTTTATGGGTTTTTTTTAGGGTTTTACGGTTTAGGGTTTTAGGGTTTAGGGTTTAGGGTTTAGGATTTAGGGATTAGTGTTCAAGGTTTTCAGGGTTTTTGGTTTTTTTAGGGTTTAGGGTTTAGTGTTTAGGGTTTTTTTAAGGTTTTTAGGGTTTAGAGTTTTAGGGTTTTTTTTTTCGGGTTTTTAGAGTTTACGGTGTAGGGTTTGGTGTTTATTGTTTTTTTTGGGTTTTTAGGGTTTTGTGTTTATGCTTTAGGGTTTTAGGTTTTTTTTAGGGTTTTTAGGGTTTAGGGTTTTGGGTTTAGTGTTTAGAGTTTAGGGTTTAGGGTTTTTTAGGGTTTTTAACATTTAAGGGTTTTAGGGTTTAGGGTTTTAGGGATTTTTTTTAGGGTTTTTAGTGTTTAGGGTTTAGGGTTTAGGATTTTTTAGTATTTTTTGGGTATTTAGGGTTTATGGTTTGGGGTTTAGGGTTTAAGTTTTAGGGTTTACGATTTATGGGTTAGGGTTTTAGCGTTTAGGGTTTAGGATTTCTTAGGGTTTTTGGATTTTATGGTTTAGGATTTTTTAGGATTTAGGGTTTAGGGTTTTAAATTTATAGTGTTTAGGGTTTAGGGTTTAGGGTTTTTAGTGTTTTGGGTTTTTTTAGGTTTTAGGGTTTAGGGTTTTTAGTGTTTAGGGTTTTAGGGTTTTTTTTAGGGTTTAGGGTTTTAGGTTTTTTTTTTTTAGGTTTTTAAGATTTATGGTTTAGGGTTTAAGGTTTAGGGTTTTTTAGGGCTTTAGGGTTTTAGGGTTTATGGTTTAGAGTTTAGGGTTTAGGGATTTTTTTAGGGTTTTAGGTTTTAGGGTATTAGGGTTTAGGGTTTAGGGTTTAGGGTTGAGGGTTTTGGGCTTAAGGTTTTTAGGGTTTAGGGGTTTTTTTAGGGTTTTGGGTTTAGTGTTTTAGGATTTACGGTTTAGGGTTTTAGGGTTATTTTTAGGGTTTAGGGTTTAGGGTTTAAGGTTTTTGGTGTTTAGGGTTTTTTTTAGGGTTTAGGATTTAGAATTTACGGGTTTTTTAGAATTTTTTGTGGTTTAGGGTTTAGGGTTTATGGTTTTAGGGGTTTTTTTAAGGTTTTTACGGTTTAGGGTGTAGGGTTTAGGTTTAAGGGCCTTTTAGGGTTTTTAGGATTTAGGGTTTAGACTTTAGGGTTTTAGGGTTTTTTTAGGGTTTTAGGGTTTAGGGTTTAGGGTTTACGGTTTAAGGTTTACAGTTTTAGGGATTAGGGTTTTTTAGGGTTTAAGGATTTTAGGGTTTAGGATTTTTTTAGGGTTTAGGATTTTTTTAGGGTTTAGGATTGTTTTAGGGTTTAGGGTTTAGGGTTTAGGATTTATAGGGTTTAGGGTTTAGGGTTTAGAGTTAGGGTTTTTAGGGTTAAGGTTTTTTGTTAGGGTTTTAGGGTTTAGGGTGTAGTGTTTTGGGATTAGGGTTTATGGTTTTTAGGGTTTAGGGTTATTTTAGGGTTTTTTAGGGTTTAGGGTTTTAGGGATTTTTTTTAGGTTTTTTAGGGTTTAGGTTGTAGGGTTTACGGTTTAGGGTTTTTTTTGGGTTATTTAGGGTTTTTAGTATTTAGGGTTTAGGGTTTAGGGTTTAGTGTTTATGGTTTAGGGTTTAGGGTTTTTTAGGGTTTTAAGGATTTTAGCGTCTAGGGTTTAGGGTTTTAGGGTTTTTTTTTAGGATTTTTAGCGTTTAGGGTTTAGGGTTTACGGTTTAGGTTTTAGGGTTTATTGTTTATTGGTTAGGGTTTTAGGGTTTAGGATTTATGATTTTTTAGGGTTTAAGGATTTTAGGGTTTAGGGTTTAGGGTTTTTAGGGTTTAGGGATTTTTTTAGGGTTTAGGGTTTAGGGTTTTAGGGTTTTTTTTACGATTTTTAGGGTTTAGTGTTTAGGGTTTTTTAGGGTTTTTTTTAGGGTTTTTAGGGTTTATGGTTTTAGGGTTTAGGTTTTATTAGGGTTTTAAGGTTTTAGGGTTTGTTTTTTTTTTTTGATGAAGTGCATAGAGCAATTTTATTACTAAAATGGATGATACAAACAGCTACGTGATTGGTCCACAATCACAATCCTCCCTGAGAAGAGAAACAAACAGAGGAGGAACATTATTACATTGTAAGTCTTCCCAGAAAAAATCAAAAGAGCAACCTAAGTTGGCGCAAAAATCGGCCAACTTATTACACTTCTTATCAACAGAATGAAATAAGACTTGATTGAAGTCAAGAAGAAAAGAAAGATGATGCCTGAGAAAAATCTCTCCTTTGAATGACTTATTCTCGAACAACTTACGAATGTGTTATATAACATTCTTATTATCACCTTCAATGATAATGCCTTTGAAGTCCATCATCCATTCTTGAACATACTTACTGAAATTCAAAACTGAAGAGTATTCCATCTGAGCTGGGTCCCAATGCACTCCTTTAATTCCAAAGGCAATTAGAAATCTTCCTCTGTAATTGCGGCAGACTCCTCCTACACCAGCTTGGTAATTGCTCTTGACAGAAGCATCAATGTTAAGCTTAATCCATCCAGGTGGAGGAGGAAACCAATGAGAAAATAGCGAAAGCTGGTTGGAATCACAGGTGTCCGAATGAATATTAAGACCAAAAGATGCTGCAGCCAAGCTGATTGCATTAGTTGCGATAATCACAAAACTATCCTCCTTACCTCCATGAGATACTTTTTTTCTACTATTCCAACACTCACTGACCACCGAACAGTAAAGATTACCAATGAACGAATGAGTATCAGACAACGATTGCATTTTTAAACAGCATTCAGATAATGAGGAGAATATCGGGATCATAAAACCCCAAGATCTAAGAGTTCTGAGAACTTGAATCAACTTACAGCAGCTAACTGCTATATGCTCAGCACTCTCCGCCGTCTCACAGCCTCTTGGACAATCACCACAATCCAGTAATCTTCTGTACATTAAAACTTGTTCGAAGGAATGGCATTGATAAGTAGTCTCCACCAGAACATATCCACACGAGGGTTGAGTTTAAGATCTCTCCTCCAACGCCAACTAATCTCTTCCTCTCCATTGCCTCTCAGTTTTTCCATCACTAAAGCAGCTAAAGACTTTCCAGAAATCTTGTAAATCAGTTCCAGCTGATCTCCACCTATATCAGGTAGAATAGGTACCCGTTTGATGACATCTACAAGATGCTGACCAAAAACCTGTAGTAACATGTCTTCAACCCAATCACCTTCACTTATAAACCAGTCCAAACCTTGCAATTTACCTTCCATATTTGCAACAAAAGTTGGCCATCTGCTGATAGAATTGTCCCAATTCCATATATCCTCCAATGTGTTTATAAGGTCTCCAGAAGAAACTTTCCACCTTACAATTTCTTTCAGACAATTGAAACCATTAACAATGATTTTAAGCGTACGTGAATTGTACCTTCTAGTCTGAATGTTCCAAAGAAGAAAACCAAACTTTCTAATAAGAATTCTGTTAATAAAAGAGTTAGACTTCATAATAATATTCCAAGCAAATTTGGCCCTCAAAGGACCAACCTTAGAAGCAGCCGACTGAACTCCTTGACCACCAAACCTTTTAGGCAAACAAATAACATCCCAAGAGACATAGTGACGACCTTTCCTTCCATTTTGTTTATTCCAAAAAAATTCCCTGCTCATTCTGTCCAGCTCGTATAGTACACCCTTAGGGATTAAAGAGTGTGTAGCAGTATATGTAGAAAGATAAGAGAAAACTGTCTTTACAAGAAGGATCTTCCCTGCCAGTGAAATAAACCGATTGCCCCTGATGTTTACTTTGTTATGAGCTTTACCAATTAGCAAACTAAAATCAGAACCATTCAACCTTCTCAGAGCAATTTTAATGCCAAGATAATTAAATTCCTTCAACACTTTGTAACCCAATGTTCTAGCAAGAGACCTCTTCCTGGATCTTGCAACTGACTTTCTAAAAAGAATGGCAGATTTTTTAACATTCACTCTCTGGCCTGACCAATTACAATAGTCCTTCAATATCTTCTTAACCTTCTTCACCTTACTACAATTGGCTTCCAAAAATACCATAATGTCATCAGTATATAACAAATGAGAAATTCTATCTACATCTGGAGCAATTTTGATTCCTAGACTCCTCCCCCTTTGAGCAAAAGCATCCGAAAGAAATTGAGAGCATAGAACTAACAGATAAGGAGAAAAGGGGCACCCTTGCCTAAACCCACATTTCCCCTCAATCCAATCTGATATGCTGTCATTAATAAGAATGGAGAAATTCGGAAAGGAAATACATTGGAGCAAAGGATTTGAGAATTTACTAGGAAATCTAAAATTATCCAACACTTGCTTAAGAGTTTGCCAACTCATACTGTCATAAGCTTGTTCCATGTCTACTTTGATTGCCATTAGCCCATTTTTAGATTTTGAAAATCTAAACTTATTAAACACTTCTTGAGCAAGTAAGACATTGTCAGAAATCGATCTTCCTTTAATAAAGGCCACATGCTCTTCCAAGATTAGCTTAGGAAGGAGATTAACCATTATGTTCATCAACATCCTTGCCACTATCTTATAAATAGACTGATACAAGCTTATGGGTCTAAAATTAGCAGGAAGCAAGGGATCTTTAACTTTTTGAATAAGTATCACAAGAGTTTCCTTCCAGGTTGGACACATCGAACCTGAGGTAAAAAAAAGGCTAATAGCCTCCCACACATCTACTTTAATGATGTTCCAAAAAGACTTAATAAAGGAATAGGAAATACCATCAGTACCTGGAGAGATATTGGATTCAAGATGAGCCATCACCCTTTCGATCTCCTCCATAGAGAAATCCACAAGCAAAGGTTCTCTATCACCTTCATTCAGCATCTCACGAGTGGAAGGCCAGCTATTTAGCTTGCTGACCCGAGCTCCCCATTTGTTTTTAAAATACTCATAAAAAACCTTCTCAATTTTCTGTTGATCCTCAACTACTATCCCATTAAAATTCTTTACTTGATGGATACGGTTAACAGATCTCCTACCCGAAGCATATGCATGAAAAAATTTAGAATTAGAATCCCCATCAGTGTACCATTTCACCTTTGCACGTTGTCTCCACCAAGTAGTAAGCCGAGCAAGTGTGGAATTAAGCTCATTAACCTTGGCTTTAAGCAAGATCGATTTTTCATCCGAGAGCCTATCCACTACCGCTTCTTCCATCTGAAGTTCAAGAATATCCTGCTTCAAAGAGTCTTTTAACTTTACCAGATTTTGATTTTTTGCTTTGCTCCAAAAAAATAGAGCTCTCAAAGCTCTACGAAATTTCAAGTTCAGCGAACCAACTACATCTACACCTTGAACCTTCTTATTTCAGGAATTAGAAATAATGGAAAAGGAAGCTGGATAAGATGACCATACCTCTTCATATCTAATCATTTTACTTCTTTGAACTACAGGAGAAGGAAACTTTATCAGAATAGGACAGTGATCCGATTCTAATCTAGCAATATGCCGAACCGATGAAGTATGGAATGTTTCAAGAGCTGAAGAATTGAAAAGACATCAGTCCAGTCTTTCTAGGATACGAGCAGAACCCTTTTTATTATTACACCATGTGAATTTGGGACCAATGATACCCAACTCATGAAAGTCACAACTACTCATGAAACTACTCATGTCAAGAGAACCTTGAGAAGATACAAATCTTTTCCCTCCTCTCTTGTCTTCTTGAGACAAAATACAATTAAAGTCACCACCAATAATAAAAGGAATTTTTCTACTAGAAAAATTACCAAGTTTACTCCATAACTCCCTTCTTTTCGATGCCTAATTACTACCATACACCGATGCAATAAGCCACAGTCCTTTATTAACAATACTCAATTCCCTAATAATCCCTTGAGGAGAAGAATCCAAAACCGTGAAAGTAGCTACATCCTTCCTCCAACAAGTCAAAATGCCACCAGAAAGACCATCGGCGGGATAAAGGAAAAAATCCCAATTGCTACCAATAAATTTAGAATAATCATTACTGTGAAAAACAGAGAGTTTTGTTTCTAATAACCCAACAAAAATAACATCATGATCCTTTGTAAAATCTTTAAGATAATGAGAGGCCACACTCTTCCTAGCCCCCCTGCAATTCCAGAAAGCTAGGGAAGACATTTAAGAAAGTGAAATGGGATTACTCCCCTTCTTACCTCTGAGAGTCCCTACTCCCCTTCTACCATGACTGATAATATTATCTTTCCCTAAGGAACGAAGCTCTTTTTGTAGACAAAAATCAGTTTTAAGATTGGGATTACCTGAGTTCGCAAGCAGTCTATTCGGACTTACTGGAGTTTGCAAGCATCCCTTCCCCTCATCTCCACTCGCATCAGGATTGATATCATTCTGAATTAAAGCTTCATTACAAATCCCGTCTTGAGATTTCAAAAGTTTAACAGGATCTTCCAAACCAGCAGCTGTAGTAGTAGAATCAACCGTATCAACTTCTATTGTAACCTGCTGATCCTCGTCGTAATCCTTTACACAAGAATTCTGAATTGACTTCCCCACTTCCAACTCATCCTGCTCCTTCCCAGCCACGTCGTGAGGAAGATTATTTTCCATACTTGAATTTTCCAACTCCATATTCCTAGGTAAATCTTTATCCAAAGAATTACCACCATCAGCACATTTAGGATTACTAACATTATCACTCTCAACCAACTTTTCCTTGGAATCATTAACCTATGGAATGAAAGCAGAATCCCCCCTGAACACCATATTCTGCTAGGATTTGTATAGTGCAACCTTTTTCTTATAATTAACATGAATCCACGGTCCATAAGACTCCTTCTCATGTACATCCTTCTTAACCACATCATGCCCCTCCTTCGATAAGCTAGAAGACACTTCCTTTGAATACAATTCAAATTTACTACAATGACTTTTGTCATGGCCAATCTTACCACATTCAAAACAAAATGAAGATATCTTTTCATATTCCACCTTTTGAAAAAATCTTCCCGCCATGCTTTCAACCCAAACACCTGTGGGAAGACTTTGATCCAACTTAACTTGAACACAGACCCTTGCAAATTCCCTTCTGCTCCACTGGAACAAATTTCCATCTAACATTAAAGGAACACCTACCCTAGAGGCAATCCTCATTACATTGATCTCATCCCAACACTACAGAGGAAAATGTGGCATTCTAATCCAAATGGGAGAAGACAAACTTTCAAGGTAATAGGAGAAAACTCCTGGGACCATTTGTCCAGTCTAATTATATGCCTATTCAGAAACCAAGGTCCCCCAGTGAGGACCCTCTCCGTAGCTTCAGTGCTTTGAAAAGAGCATAAAAACCAGCCCCTACCAAGGGTAGTGAAATGAAACTGTCCAAAATGAGACCACTATCCTCTTAGCTCCCATGCCACCAAATGAGAAGGCAATTCTTTTCCAAACACCTTAGTGACCAAAGAGTTCTTCAGTAAACAAGAATTGGGAATTTCATTAGATTTAATTAGTTTAACAGCTCTACCATCCTCTGTTAAAATAGAACAATCACTCTCAAAGTTAACTCTAATATGATCCTTCTTAATCCAGGGATTGCTCCTAGCTGTCTCAATTCCAACCTTCTCGGGCAAATAATCATCAACTGAGTTTGCCATACCATCACTAACAGATACCGAATCTCCTAAACCAACAAAAGCTATCTTACTTTGATTATGAATTTTTTTGTTAATTGAATTTATGGAATTCACATTTATCACACCGTTGCCGGGTATTGCATTTGAATTGCCAAACCTGTTAACAAAGATCTTCAAACCAGAGAAAGAAGCTTTACTGTCATTAGGTTTAGAAGAAACATTACCAGGTCTAACCAGAGAACCAGGCATAACACAGGAAAACTCTTCAACTATGCCTTTACCTTTACCTTTAATCAGAGATGAATTCTTTGGACTTGGCGCTACAGACTCCTTAAAAACAATACCTGATGATGATCTCCTCCTCAGAATTTTAGCAACATTTTCTGTATCTGGAAAAGGACAGATAGCATTGTTGCCACCATGAGCAATCAGAGCCTCCTTAAAGGACTCCGATGAGGAGGCGGTGACCATTGAGGTCTGGCGGCCGTCTACTTCCATTACCTACCACCGTACCGCAAGAAACGGATAAAACCGAGAAAGGCAAAAATTTGAAAACCTGAGAACCAAACGGATGAAACTTTAATATCTTCTAAGCTAGCTACAGGGGTAATGGCTCCTCAAATCAATTCCATGAGGGTGACAGGGATTGGGGTTTAGGGTTTAGGATTTTTTTTTAGGGTTTTATTATTTAGGGCATATGGTTTACGATTTAAGGTTTTTAGGGTTTAGAGTTTTTTTTAGGGTTTAGGGTTTAGAGTTTAGGGTTTAAGGATTACGGTTTAGGGTATTAGGGCTTAGAGTTTTTTAGGGTTTAAGGTTTAGGGTTTATGATTTAGGGTTTTAGGGGTTTTTTTTAGGTTTTTAAGGTTTAGGGTTTATGGTTTAAGGTTTAGGGTTTTTAGGTCTTTAGGTTTAGGGTTTTAGATTTATAGGGTTTACAGTTTAGGGTTTAGGGTTTTAGCATTTTTTTCTTAAGTTTTTAAGGTTTAGGGTTTAGGGTTTAGGGTTTTAGATTTATGGTTTTTTAGGGCTTTAGGGTTTTAGAGTTTATGGTTTAGAGTTTAGGGTTTAGGGATTTTTTTTTTGGAATTTAGGGTTTAGGGTGTTTTTATGGTTTTGGGTTTAGGGTTTAGGCTTTAGGGATTAGGGTTTAGGGTTTTAGGGTTTAGGGTTTAGAGTTTTTAGGGTTTAGGGTTTAGGGTTTAAGGTTTAGGGTTTTTAGGTCTTTAGGGTTTAGGGTTTTAGATTTATAGGGTTTACAGTTTAGGGTTTAGGGTTTTAGCATTTTTTCTTAAGTTTTTAAGGTTTAGTATTTAGGGTTTAGGGTTTAAGATTTATGTTTTTTAGGGCTTTAGGGTTTTAGAGTTTATGGTTCAGAGTTTAGGGTTTAGGGATTTTTTTTAGGGATTTAGGGTTTAGGGTTTATGGTTTTTAGGGTTTAGGGTTTTTTTAAGGTTTTGGGTTTAGGGATTAGGGTTTAGGGTTTTAGGGTTTAGGATTTAGGGTTTAGTGTTTTTAGGTTTAGGGTTTAGGGTTTATGGTTTAGTGTTTAGGGTTTTAGGGATTTAGGGTTTAGGGTTTATGGTTTAGGGATTAGGGTTTAGTGGTTAGGGTTTAGGGTTAGGGTTTAGGGTTTTAGGGTTTTAGGTTTAGGGTCTTTTTAGGGTTAGGGTTTAGGGTTTAGGGTTTTTTTTTAGGGTTTTAGGGTTAAGAGTTTAGGGTTTATGGTTTAGGGTTTAAAGTTTTTATGGTTTAGGGTTCTTTTTAGGGTTTAGGGTTTAGTGTTTAGGATTTTTAGGGTTTTTATTATTTAGGGTTTAGGGTTTTTAGGGTTTTGACGGTTTAGTCTTTAGGGTTTAGGGTTTCAGGGTTTTATTTTAGGGTTTTTAGAGTTTAGGATTTAGGGTTTAGGGTTTAAGGTTTAGGGTTTAGGGTTTAAGGTTTATGGGTTAGGGTTTTAGGGTTTATGGTTTAGGGTTTAAGGTTTATGGGTTAGGGTTTTAGGGTTTAGGATTTTTTATGGTTTAAGGATTGTAGGGTTTAGGATTTTTTAGGGTTTATGGTTTAGGGTTTAGGATTTATTGGGTTTAGGGTTTAGGGTTTAAGGTTTAGTGTTTAGGGTTTTGGGTTTAGGAATTTTTAGGGTTTTTAGGATTTAAGGGTTTTAGGGTTTAGGGTTTTAGGGTTTTTTTTTAGGGTTTTTAAGGTTTAGGGTTTAGGTTTTAGGGTTTTTAGGAATTTTTTGTGTATTTAATAGTTTGGGTTTTGGGTTTAGGGTTTAGGGTTTAGGTTTTAGGGTTTAGGGTTTAGGGTTAGGGTTTTAAGGTTTAGGGTTTAGGATTTTTAGGTTTTAACAATTGTAGGGTTTAGGGTTTAGGGTTTAGCATTTATTGGGTTTATGATTTACGGTTTAGGGTTTAGGGTTTTTAGGGTTTAAAGTTTTTTTAAGGGTTTAGGTTTTTTAGCATTTTTTGGGTTTAAGGTTTAGGCATAAGGGTTTAGGGTTTAGGTTTAGGGTTTTAGGGTTTAGGGTTTTTTAGGGTTTTTGGAGGGTTAGGATTTTTTTAGGGTTTTATTATTTAGGGTTTAGGGTTTAAGGTTTACGGTTTTAGGGTTTAGAGTTTTTTTTAGGGTTTAGGGTTTAAGGTCTTAGGGTTAGGGGTAAGGGTTTAGGATTTAGGTTTCAGGTTTAGGATTTTTAGGATTAAGGCTTAGGGTTTTAGGGTTTTAGGGTTTAGGGTTTTTTAGGGTTTAGGGTTTAGGGTTTTTAGGCTTTGGGGTTTAGGGTTTTTTTTAGGGTTTTACGGTTTATGGTTTTAGGGTTTAGGGTTTTAGGGTTTAGGGGTTTAGGGTATAAGGTTTTTAGGGTTTTAGGGTTTTTTTTTTTATGGTTTAGGGTTTGGGGTTTAGGTTTTTATGGTTTTTACGGTTTAGGGTTTGGGGTTTTTAGGTTTTTTTTAGGGTTTAGGGTTTTAGGTTTTTTTTTATTTTTAGGGTTTAGGGTTTAGGTTATAGGGTTTTTTTGGGTTTCAGGGTTTTAGGGTTTTAGGTTTTAGAGTTTAGGGTTTAGGGATTTGTTTTATTATTTTAGGGTTTAGGTTTTAGGGTTTCAGGTTTAGGGTTTAGGGTTTATGGTCTAAGGCTTTTAGGGTTTAGGGTTTTTTTAGGGTTTAGGGTTTAGGTTTTTAGGGTTTTTAGGGATTAGGATTTAGGGTTTTAGGGTTTAGGGTTTTTTTTAGAGTTTTGGGTTTATAGGGTTTAGAGTTTAGGGTTTAGGGTTTTTAGGGTTTAGGGTTTAGGGTTTATTATTTAGGTTTTAGTGTTTAGGGTTTTTAGGGATTTAGGGTTTAGGGTTTAGGTTTTAGGGTTTAGGGTTTAGGGTTTACGGTTTAGGGTTTAGGGTTTAGTGGCTTGGGTTATATGGTTTAGCGTTTAGGATTTTTTACTGTTTTAGGGTTTAGGGTTTTTTTAGGGTTAGGGTTTTTTTAGGGTTTAGGGTTTAGGGTTTTTTAAGGGGTTTTAAAGTTTAGGGTTTTAGGGTTTAGGGTTTAGGGTTTAGGGATTAGGGTTTAAGGTTTTTATGGTTTAGATTTTTTTAGGGTTTAGGGTTTAGGTTTAGGAATTTTAGGGTTTAGGATTTTAGGAGTTTTTTTTTGGATTTTATGGTTTAGGATTTAGGGTTTTTTAGGGTTTTTTTAGGGTTTAGGGTGTAGGGTGAAGGGTTTAGGGGATTTTAAGAATATTTGGGTTTAGGGTTTTGTCTTTAGGGTTTTAGGGTTTTTTGTTTAGGGTTCTTATGGTTTAGGGTTAAGGGTTTAGGGTTAGAGTTCTTTAGGGGTTTAGGGTTTAGGGTTTAGAGTTTAGGGTTTAGGCATTTTTTTTAGGTTTTAAGTTTTAGGGTTTTAGAGTTTAGGGTTTAGGATTTTTTACTGTTTTAGGGTTTAGGGTTTTTTTTTAAGGTTTAGGGTTTAGGGTTTAGGGTTTTTAGGGTTTAGGGTTTAGTTTTTTTTAGGGTTTTAAAGTTTAGGGTTTTTGGGTTTAGGGTTTAGGGTTTATGGATTAGGGTTTAAGGTTTTTATGGTTTAGATCTTTTTTAGGGTTTAGGGTTTAGGGTTTAGGATTAGGGTTTTAGGATTTTTTTTTTGGGATTTTATTGTTTAGAATTTAGGGGTTTTTAGGGTTTTTAGGGTTTAGGGTGTAGGGTGAAGGGTTTAGGGTTTAGGGGTTTTTAGGAATTTTTGGGTTTAGGGTTTTGGCTATAGGGTTTTGGGGTTTTTTTTTTTTAGGGATCTTAGGGTTTAGGGTTAAGGGTTTTTAGGGGTTTGAGTTCTTTGGGGGTTTAGGGTTTAGGGTTTAGAGTTTATGGTTTAGGCATTTTTTTTAGGTTTTAAGTTTTTGGGTTTTAGAGTTTAGGGCTTAGGGTTTAGGGTTAAGGGTTTAAGGTTTTTAGGGTTT